>JAJEJO010001955.1:156344-194712 GCA_020662805.1 Glaucomys volans
TAAGGGACACTCGGCCACTGAGCCACCTCCCCAGCCCTATTTTGTATTTTATTTAGAGACAGGGTCTCACTGAGTTGCTTAGGGCCTCGCTAAGTTGCTGAGGCTGGCTTTGAACTCGCGATCCTCCTCACTCAGCCTCCCAAGTCACTTGGATTACAGGCGTGCGCCACCACGCCCAGCTGGTTTGAATGTTTTTAATACTATTGATCCCACTTCTCCACTCCCTCTCCTGCTTCTTGTAGGCAACCATTCTAATGTACTTCCAGTTGTGCATTTAGCTAATACTTACTATATGCCTGTTGTGTGTGGTTCCAAGAACTAAGATTCATCTGTGAATAAAACAGATAAAAACCCCTGCCTTTCTAAGCCTATATTTATTCTAGTGATGCTTAATTTTAAAAAAAGTAGGAAATATCATTAGAGGGTAATGGGTATGATAAAGAAAATGAAGAGAGAAGAGGAAGAAATGTTTGGGATGCCATTTCAAACACGTGGCCAGGAAAGGTCTCACTCAAGAGGTGGCATTTGGGCAAAGACTGGAGGAAGGCAAGTGTGCCATCCATGCAGATTCCCAAAGACCTCAGCAGGGCCACTGCACAGACTAGGCCTTGGTTTCTAACTGCTGTGTAGTCTCATTCTGTGCTTCTCCCATACTTAACTCATGAGTTCTCCAGGAAGGCCCTGTATGAGCAGCTCACTGAAGAATACACTCCAGAAAGATTTGTATGGGTGCTAACATAATTCAACCAAGCACTTCCACATTTTTCTCTAGAATAGCCACATTTGCCCACACCACCAGCAGCCCACTGGGGCCACTACGTGGCTGCCATGGGTTTTGTCCGAATTTCTAATTCTTGCCAATATCATAAAAATGAAATGATGTTTCATTGATTTTTTAAGGGAATTGCTCTTAAAAATTATTTTTATTCTAGTAAACTAAATGTAACAAAATTTTCCATTTTAGTGTATAATTCAGTCTCATCAATTACAGTCATAACTTTGTGTATTTCATCACCCCAAATATCATTGCTTTTTAATTTGCATTAGCTTCATATGCTATTTCATACCCTTACATTTGATTTTTTTTTCCTATTCACCATAAGAAAGCAAATTAAACTGGTAAAAGAAAAAAAGGCTCTAAGTTCTAATAGAGCACAATTGCTTAGAAGTCAGGCAGCCTTGAACTTGACTCCTAGGTCTTGCTTTACTGATTGAGTGATGTTGAGAAAGTTACTTACTCTGAGTCTCAGTTCCTTTGTTTGTAGAATGGAAACAATAGTACTGACCTCCTAGAGTCTTCTAATATTAAATTAGATGATAAATGTGATTAATAATAATATTAATTAACATAATTTAATATTTATTATGTTAGTTAATATTGATTACTATTATTAATTAACATTATTATTACTTATACTTAAATGCTATTTCATCTGAACCTGTCCTAATGCAAATGGTGGGACAGCTAAACTTCCATGTGGCACCACTGTCCTTACTACCAAAGGACCTAGCATTAGGATTTGGGGGAGGAAGAAAAAGGATTGAAAAATAATAATTTCAATGTAGAACTGGAAGGGGGAAAATAGGCTAAATAGCATTGAAACGATAATCTTAAGTAAGGGACAACGCCAGCAGATGAAGATGGGGTACTGGAGTGGAAGTTGTTTTCAGGTCTGGGCTGCGTGCGTGCACACTCCCCAGCAGGAGGAGGAATGGCTCTGTGCTACCTCTGCCCTGCTGGAGGGAAGATGTTCTGCCATACCCACGGACACCGGAATCTCAAGGACCGCCGGACACATTTTTTTTTTTTTTTTTTTTTTTGGTGGGGGTGGTGTCTGAATTTTGAAATGCTGAGATGTGAATGCACATTTTGGGTCTGAATCTCATTGATTTGATTGATGGCACTAATATATAAATAACTGATGCTGTCAGAGTTCACTGATGATGCGAGAGACACACCCATTGGCAGTTTACTGAAACTGAGTCACGTTTTACTTCCCACTACTATTATCATGGATCCTGCTACTAGCAGCATAGACCTCAGTCATTTCAGGAAGCTGCCAAAATGCAGAAAGGACTCACCAAAGCAAAACAAAGGAACAGCAGCACCCACATATAGGAAAGGTGTTTTCCATGCAAAACAGAATCCAGTAGAATAAGCACTTTAATCCAGCTGTTTACTGGCATTTGAAAAAGAAAAATTAATTGCCTCTTCTTGAGTAGTTTTCAAAGCATATTTTAAAAAAAAATTTTTTTTTCTATCCAACTGCTCCTCTTCTGCCTTCCAGAATATCTAATTGTAGAATTTGCTTACTGAAAATGTGTGCTTTGGGTTAGAAAAGAATATTTAGAAATCCTTTTGCCAAAAAAGCAAGTGGGAGTGGAAATTTGAAAGAGGACCGCCTAATTCAGCACTAAAACCAGTGTGAGGAGCAGTGTGTGTGTGTGTGTGTGTGTGTGTGTGTGTGTGTGTTGGTACAAAATGCGCTTTTCAAAGGGCTGAGAGGTGGATGGGAATGTTTGCTTAGCTCCTCTGAGAAGAGAAAAGGTGCTTGGACCTCCTCTTGTTTCTTCTTTAGAATAATCTGGATGGGATTTGTGATGCAGAAAAGCTTAAAGAAAAAGGGATATTCATTCTGTGTGGTGGAAAATTTTTGAAAAAAATAATTTCGTTCTTCAAACAAGGTATGTCTGATGAATTACTAAACTATGCATATGGTTGCTTTCCATTCATTATTATAGAAACATAAAATGTATTTGTCACTAAGAAACGAGATTACAAACCTTAACTGAGTGATCAGTCTGTGTGAATTTTAGTTTCAAGAGAGTTGGGATGGGAGAGGGTGGTAGTATACTCGTAAACAACTGATAGTATTTATGTTTATATATGTTTATCAGTTATAAATAAATTATGCTAAGATGTCAATATTAGGACAAAGTTTTCACTGTTCTTTTAAAAATCAACTTAATTATGGTTAAAATAAGTTGAAAAGCATGAGCTTGGTGTAGAATTTTTAAGTAATTAAGTTTTCTTGCTTTTTTCAACTTTGCTTCCTGTCATAACAATTTAACCACTCATGTACAACAGTGTATGAAAAGCAATGTGAGAAATGGGCACACAGATGCTAAATTAAAAGAGAAATTACTTAATGTGACTCTGGACTTCTCTCTTCAGGCAGATTTCAGTGGAATGTGGCTAGATGGGCAGTTCCGTGCCTTGTTTACACTAGAAGTGTTTTCTTAGGCTGAATGCTTCTGTTACTGATAAGCCTGAGAAGGGGCTGGCATTGTTCAGTCCACCAGGGTAGCTGACTTTGCACAGAAAGACAGGATACAAGATCTCTTTTAAGCACGATTTGTGTCAAACCTGTATAAACATGAAATAAACGCCTGAAGCCCAGGTTAAACAGGGAGGATAAGATTGAATAATTGGACATGATCCTTTGCTCCAGACAGCCCACAGCATCTTTGCCATCCCCAAACCGAGAGTGGAATTCAGGATTTTCTTGGGGTTTATTGTAAACATAAAACCAGGCATTTTTGGCGGTGGTGGTTGTTCAAAAATGTGTGTGCAAAGAAAATGGTATTTTGCCATTACGTTGTGTTGCAATAAATTTGGAAGTTTTGGTGGTAAAGTTCTGAGGTTGTTTTTCTCTTGCTCTCTTGAAAGATGAAACGCCCTACAGCAAGACAAGATCAAAGGCTGTTTGTTTGTGTATTTTCTCTGTGTATGTGTTAGCTGCAAGTGGTAGCTGCCCCAGTAGGAAAGCTGGAAGTGCCCATCTTTTATTTATTGAATTAAAAGACCCTTTTTTGTAAAAGGACTTTAGAGAAAGAACTGTAGGACTGCATTTTTATTACAATAGACAGCTTTCCCAGACTTATTTAAATATATCTTACACCTCACCCCTGAAAAGGAAAGAACTTAGAAACATTGGAAATGCTTAATATAGGTCCCGAAATAGTGTTTATGAATGACATGTAGAAAATCTAATTATCTTTTCCATTAAGTTACGGGTCACATGAAGAATAGGTTCTTTCAAAGAAATTACGGCAGGTTTGAGAATGGTTTGTAAATAGCATCAGGAGAACAAAAATGCTTGTGCTGTTCTCAGCTGCAGTTACTGTAAGACACTTGGAATAGAGGAGAGCAGTGTGGTTTGACATGATGTGCCAAACCAGGAGTCCCAAATTACAGGACTCGCTGTACCACTGCCTAGCTGTGCTACCTCGGGAAAGGTGTGTGACATTACTTGACTTTTTGTTTTCTGCTCTGAAAAATAGAACTAGCAAAGTCTGCATACCCTCTTTCCCAGGGTGGTCATGAGGCTTGATGTTGATTCTCAGTTCCAACAGAGTTTTGAAACTTGAAAACTTGTATAAAAATGGATGCAGTTGGAGAACATCATGCTAAGTGAGATAAGCCAATCCCAAAAAACCAAAGGCCAAATGATCTCTCTGATAAGTGGATGATGATACATAAAGGGGGGTGGGAGGGAGGCAAGAATGGATGAAGGATGGATTGTATAGAGGAAAAAGAGGGGTGGGGACAGGGTGGGGGTAAGGACAAATAACAGAATGAGACAAGCATCACTACCCTATGTACAGGTATGATTATGCAAATGGTGTGACTCTACTTTGTATACAACCAGAGAAACAACAGTTGTACTCCATTTGTATACAAAGAATCAAAATAAATTAAAAAATTTTTTAAAAATGTATTTTCCCACCGGGTGTGGTGGCACATGTCTGTAATTCCAGCGGCTCAGGAGGCTGAGGTAGGGGGATCACAAGTTCAAAGCTGGCCTCAGCAAGGGCAAGGGGCTAAGCAACTCAGTGAGACCCTGTCTCTAAATAAAATACAAAATAGGGCTGGGGATGTGGCTCAGTGGTCGAATGCCCCTGAGTTCAATCCCCAGTTCCAAAACAAAAAACAAAATTTTTTTTCCCCCATATACTCAAAAAAAAAGATTGTATTGGGAGGAGTCATTGGTCTTACAGTAAATACTTCATATCCTCTGGATGTTCCCATTACATGTGCCCATGTATGCAGCCAGATTTTAGCAATTGTAGGTGCAGAGAGAACACATGGGTTTGTCAGTCAGCAGATGGGCATCTAACTTGTGACATTGGGTAGGTGACTCAGCATCTCTGACCCTCATTTCCTCCTATATGAAATGAAGAAGTTGGACAAGATGGACTGTAAACTCTCCTCTCAATATAGGGTTCTAAGCACTGAGAACTCATCAAAATTTAAACTACCCAGGACAATTTTATTGCTGAGTATCTGTATATTACCAATTGAAGAAGCATCAAAACAGGATCATGGAATCTATGATATGTTTTAAATATTTCTGTGCACCTAACTAAAGACTATAATGTATACAAAAATGAATTTTAACATAATCATATTATTCACAAGACAATCGAAGGATATTATGGTGTGTGCATCTCTTGCTACATATACATATGTGTATAGGTATCTCACCATAGTGTATGTATGGGGACAGTGGCCCAAGTTCTATGACAATCTTCTTTCAGTTTTCTGTGTATTTCTGTGATTGTCTACATGACCTCATGCGGAGACAATGTCAAATGTCTAAATTTATGACCTCTCATGTGATGCCAAGACTAAATGTTGTTCCTAGGTTATGGATTCTAGGGAGGCTGTTTGGCCGGAGGCTCTGCCATGGCTTAAATGGGTTAACTTTAGCAAGTTACTTTAAAGATCTGTGGGCCTCAACTTTCTCATCTGTCCAATGGGTCTGTTAGTGCCTGCCTCATAGAATAGTGGCAAAGGGCTTCAATCTGCGCCTGGCACACTGTCAGCACCCAAATATTAGCACATATTTTCTTCATTATATGTGACTGGAACAAAGAACCCAGATCAGCTGTGAAAACATTCACTTTTAATCATTGTCAAATTTTTAAACACCAACTCTTTGGATATAGAAAGCAAATAGATTTGTGAATTTCTGTGACATTAGCATAATGATTAGCAACTAGTTGTCAGTTCTTTATCCAGGGCATCTGAGCTAATCAGTCATCCAGCAAGTGATCAGCATAAGAGGCAGAACGCCCAAAGGTCCCCCACAAGCTTGCTGCCTCAAGATGTGTCTCCTTCTGATCTGCAGAAGACAATGAAATTCTGAAGCCCCTGAGCACAGGGCAAGAGAGAGAGAGCACCGGGAAGCTGCCACTATTTTACTGGCCTGAGCGGTCCTTAGGCAAGTGGCAGTGACACAGCTTCTGTTTTTGCAGAAAATGTGTCAAGAGAGGAGCTAGAAACCAGGCGAAGTTAAGACAGACATCAGAAATGACTTTTGATAGTGCTGGTCATTAAACTTTTAATTTAAAAAGAAGACACACGCAAATGTAAATCAGCCTGGGATCACCTCAGTGAGGTCCTGTTTGCAGACCACAAGGTGAAAGGTTGAAAGGCAAGGAAAACTCCAAGGCGTGTCCAGAGTCACATGTTCACAGTGCAGCAAAGACTATTTTCGTTCTGTTATTGCATTTTCCATGGTTACCTCATCTGTAAATAAACAATTGTGGACACTGGCTTTAGAATTTGTTTTTAATCAGCTAGAAACCCTTTTGCTTCAGCAGACGGCAAACCTTACAGAAACCCTCAGAGACTATCTGAAACTCTCAGGGCTGCCTGGCAAGGGCACAGAGCAGCACCAGATGATGTTCCAGTGGAGCCATCTATAAAAACTACACAACATGTGACAACCTGCACATGCAAACGCCACACACAGACGTCGTGACTCGGCACAAATTCATGGCCCCACTCCAGTCATATCCTGAGGGACAAAGGAGAACCCAGGATCCTGATGCCAAAATCCTTTGCTGAGTCAAAGCTATAAGCCAGAATCTTAAGATTCTGTCAATTCCGTTTAGAGACTATTTTTATGTTTGTGTTTTATTCTGATCTTATAATGTAAAAGAAAGCATGTTTAGGACCAATTCTAGTTTGTATTTTTCAGTGGATTTTTTTCAATTCTTGTTAAGAATTGAATACTAGATATCATTCTTCAAGCATCTGGCCAATTGCACAACTATCTAGAAGATTTTCATGACAGCAAACTGAAGACCCTCACAAATCTCTGATCAGAGGAGGAAGGAGCAGCTGTATGGAATTGCTCTCCTTCCAAGTGTCTTAATCAATTGGGGCTACTATAACAGAATACCATAGACTGAATGGCTTAAACAACAAATATTTATTTTTCACAGTTCCTGGAAACTGGGAACTCCAAGATCAAGGGGCTCAAAGATTACTGTCTGGTGAGGGCCCACTTCCTGGTGCACAAAGGTCATCTTCTTGTTGTGTCCTCACATGCCAGAAAGAGTGAGAGAGTTTTCTGAGGTCCCTTTTATTTTTTAATGTCACTTTTTTAAGAATTTCAGTTTTTTAAAAAAGTTATTTAGTTTTGCATGTGGATTGAACCCAGTGCCTCGTGCATGCTAGGCAGGTGCTCCACCATTGAGCCACAATCCCAGCCCTTGAGGTGCCTTTTATAAGGGCACTAATCCCTTTCATGAGGATTCCCCCTCCTGAACTAATTACCTTTTGAAGATCCCATTTTATAATATCATCACACTAGGGATTAGGATTCCAGAATATGAATTTTGGAAAGACACAAACATTCCGTTCATTGGGCGCTAGAATAATTTAGCCAAACAGCAGTCACAAATCCACATGTTCTTAGTCCATTTGGGCTGCTATAACAAAATGCCATGGACTGGGTGTTGTATACAACAGAAATTTATTTATATAACTCCAGAGGCTGAGAAGACCAAGATCAAGTCACCAACAGATTCTGCGTGTGGTAAGGGCCCACTTCCTGGTTCACAGATCACATGTTCTCATTGCATCTTCATGCAGTAGAAAGAGCAAGGGTCTCTCTGGTGCCTCTTTTATAAGGGTACTAACTCCATGCATAGGGATGCTGCCCTGTGACCTAGTCACCTCCCAAAGCCCTACCTCCTAATTCCATAATCTTGGAAGTTATGAGTTCTAAATATGAATTTGGTGGGGGGAGGACACAAACATTCAGATCATCATTGGCTCCTTCACCAAGAAATCCAAGAGTCAAATCATTGCTAACCTTGGATTGCATCTCATTGACAGATTCAATTGGTCGTTTTACCTCCATTAGGTCCTAAACTAGTGTTTAAGTGGGCCACATTTTATCAGATGGTGGGGATGATGATGATGGTGATGATGGTGATGGTGGCAGTGGTGTTTGTAATGATTAGCCACCATTCCAACAACAGTGTATTAACTCCTTCTCACATATTAACCCATTTAATCCTAACAGCAAACATGTGGGGTGGGTTGTTACTAACCTCATTATACAGATTTAAAAACAAAAAACAAACAAACAAAAAACCCTGAGGCAATGAGAAATGAGTTGTCTGAGGTCACACAGCTAGTTAGAGAACTCAACTTTAAATCCAAGAAGCCGAATTCCGAACTCACATTCTTGAATATACATGGTCCTGGTTTTTGTGTCACTATTCCCAATTAATCTCTGCCATCCTGAAAACAGTTTTCAAGCCAAGTGAAATTTCTAAGAAGAATATCCTTTCTTGCAAGTAGAGACACCTCAGTAATAAGGATGGAAGAGGTTGGAGAAAGGAACTCACAGGAGATTGGGGGGTAGTTATTTCTGTCATTCTTGGATAATCTCCTTTCAGGAGGTTATCCTTCCCTGCTGTGTGAGGGGGATCCACCTCTGAGCATGGGGAGCCTGAGGAGCCTTCATCATGAAACCCTCTGGGTGGCATGTCTCCAGAAGGTCTCCTTTATCTTCACTGAGGGCAAAGTCAGCAGCTTGTCACAGAAAGAATCATACTTCCTCATGACTCAAACTTCAGCAGAAATCACTATCCCTGATAAGGGTCTCTACAGGGACAAGACTCCAGGAAAATTTCTCAAATTCTTTTCTTCAGTTGGAGGAAGGCTAGAGTTTTGTGTGGACATGTGGCAAAAATTCAGAAAAATCACCCTTCAGGCGATTCTGCATTTTTTCTTCTTAGATTCAAAAGGAAAGAAAAAAAAAAAAAAACTATTCCTGGGGGGAGAATCCTACCTATAGTTTCCAAGGGATCAGATCACTGGCATCTTAATGCTAAGTGAATTCCCTCTTCTGGGTTCCTTTGTGTCCCAGACAAGAAAACATGCTTTGGACATAAAGGCTCAAGTCAACTTGCCCAGACTGGCTTTGCAAATGTGTGCTCCGAAAGGTGAAAGGGGTTTGGGAAGCAGAGATAATAGCATTCATTGCAGCAACCACAAGTATTTATTGAGCCACCCCCAGGTGCCGTTAACTGTTCTGTGTATTCAGGGGTAGAATGAACAAAACAGCTTCCATTTCCCTAAAGCAGCCATACTGGGTCATCTACGTGATCCATGGAGGACAGATACTAGAAAAATGTTTAGAAGCCACCTGGTGGTGGTAGGGGCTATGAAAAAGGTAAGAAAGGAAGATAAGGGGACTACAGGAAGCAGTGAGATGGAGGTGGTCATTTGCATTGCATGATCAGATAAGTGTCTGATAAAGAAACATTTAAACAGAGTGGTGAAGGAAATCAGGGTGTGACCTATGTGTGTCCTTGGGCAGAGCAATCCAGGCAGGGAAGGGAGCCAATGTAGAGGCCCTGAGCAGTTCCATGCTTGAAAAGCCAGGGTATCTGGAGCTGAATGAGGGGGCCAGGTGGGATCAAGGGTGTATGTTGGAGAAGCAGACACAGAGCATGTCCTCCCAGCACCCCTTGATATCCCCCAAAACCCCCTACTGCCTCTCACACACTGTCTCTGGGACAGCTCTCGCTCACTTCTGCCCTGGATGAAATCTGGCTAGGTCCCTTAATATTTCAGGCCATGCTCAGTGTTTTTAAAAATAACTTGATTCTATTCTACCTGAAACAGCCTCACCGTAGCCATTAACGCGTATGTACGAGCAGGCACTGCTGAAAAATGGTGTTCCGAGTTTTGAGCTTCATCCTCCACATCCAGGTTTGCTTTCTGCTGTCTGAATCTATTTCTCCTGACTTGCCTTTACCTGTCTTACCTTGACTTCTAACTTCATGCCCAGAGTTGAAGTGGGTACAGAGAGGCTAGGCAAAAGTGACAGAAAGGCCTGGCTAGGCACTGCTGTGAACTGGCATCCAGGGTCCCTGAGCGTGGCAGAGTTTATAGCTGCTTCTTGTTGGCCCTGCTGCAGGTCCTTGTCAGAGGCCCCCATTTCTCTGGGAATTCCTTACCTGGGGTTCCCATAAGTGCTGTTGAATAAAGCTGCTCCAGCTCAGGGTTTGCTGCTCCTCCCTCCACCCCTGAGTAACGGGTGCCCTGTGTCCAGCTGCTTTTTGCTACTGTCTCCTCAGTCCTCCATGCTCCTGACTGGGGCAAGAGCCCCAAGCCCACAGGATACAACCATGTCAAATGGACTTCCTTGGCATCCAAGCTGGATTTCCAAAAAAGGAAACAAGGCCAGAATCCCTGACTGACTAGCTCTCTCAGACTGCATGACAGGTTATGGAAACAGAGGTTAGAGAGCAAGAGTTTCTATAGGAAATGTTGGCATTTTTCCTTCCTTCTACCTCCTCCCCAGATGCAAAAGGGGAGCTGGTGGTCCCCTCACTCCCACCCTGTTTTAGGCAACAGTGAGAGGAACTTCAAGGAGATGACCTTGAACTTGGAAGTGGTTGGCACGGCTATTCTGAGGCCTCAGCTGGAACCGAGACAAAGGATCAGCCCTTTGTAATGTTCCATCACACTGTCAACGACAATACGCTCAAATGCTTATTTAGATGTTTTATGTAGTGACTGATTAAACTTTAAAATGTGCCTGTGCATCATTTTAACATTTGTGAGGGAGAGAGTGCTGTCAGTGTAGTCCCCAAAGACTCTTGAAAAAAATCTCTTCAGTTGGGTGCAGTGGTGCACGCCTGTAATCCCAGCAGCTCAGGAGGCTAAGGAAGGAGGATCTCAAGCTCTAAGCCAGCCTCAGCAACTTAGGGAGGGCCTAAACAACTTAGCAAGACCTTCTCGCAAAATAAAAAATAAAGTGGACTGGGGATGGATTCAAACCCCAGTATCAAAATATTTTTTTCTTGACCTTATAACTGAAACAACTTTATTATACAATGTATATATTTCACAGTCTGCAACTTAACTATGGTCAACCAACTATTTCAAAAAACCTGTGATTCATCCATCAAAGTAAAAAGGGAGATGAACCCATGCTGAAGAATGGGAGAGAGAGGTATTTAATGGGGGTAAGTGTTTGAGGTCAGACATAGAATTCTGATTCAGCTCCAAATTCATCCTCTAACCATGGATGGCTCACCCAAGTTCTCTAAGCTTCAATTTACTGCTTTGAAAAAGTGGGCATGATCGTACTTACCTGATAGGATTACCATGATAATTAAATAGGATCACATATGTGCAGGGTATCGCACAGAGTGAGCATTCAGTAAATGATAGCAGGTGCTGTTATTGGAGTGGACTCTAAACTTCTCAAACCCTCCGTGAAGAGCTGATGCAATGGTGTGCTCCTGCAGTCCCAGCTGCAGGAGACTGAGGCAGGAGGATCACATGAGTCCAAGAGTTTGAGGTCAACCCAGGCACATAGAATCCATCTCAAAAGAAGGAAAAGAGAGAGAGAAAAAGGAAGGAAAAAAAAGAAGGAAGGACATTTTACATGAAGAGCAAAAGAGCCAATCCCATCTCATTTAACAGACCACCAAACAGCTGTGTTGAATTGACAGGAGACCCATGCAGGAGGTCCTGAAGGCTCCTTCAGAGCTGGAAATGGTCCCCAGCAAGGGCTCTGGAGTCTGACTGGGTGGCTCCCCTTTGGAGAGCTTGGTTTCTTGCTTCGAAATGACTCTGCTTCTGCTGGTCCAGGACTTAGTCCCCCACAGCCCTCAATTCCTCCACCGCAGTCACTCCCTCACACTCCTCCACACCCTCCACTTTCCCCAAGCCTCTGGTTGCTGGGATTCAAGAATGTGCTTTGACCCCTAACCCCATGTCTGTCTCTGGGCAGCTAGGGAAAAGCTGGAACCCTGTCATCTGAGAGGAACCCATTCTTAACCAAAAAGCAGACAGGAAGGCATGGACCCTGCAGACACACCCTCAGCTTCTTATCTCAGCTGGGAAGCCAGGCCGGACCTGAAAATGTTTTTAAAAACTGTGCTTCAGAATTGAAGGCAGACCAAAAAGTACAGAGTGTCCACTCTCTTCGAGGCTCTAGGGATCACAGTTAAATTGAACCAGATACCCAGCTCCAAATTCATAGTAGATGGCCTTTGGCAATCACAAACCTCAGAGCCCCAGGGGGAGAAGTTGCTGGGAGGAGGCAGAGCTAATTCAGTGTCAAACACATTAGGTAAAGAAGTTTCTGATGAAAGGAATCCATCTTCCAAAGCTCCACGAGAATCTTTTAAACTGTGCACGGTTTCCAGAGTAACCCGAAGAAACGAACCTGGCCCACCTCATCTCCGAGGTCCTTACTGGTGTTGGTGCCCCCTCCATTACCCGGGATGAATAACCTGGGAGGAGTCCTATAGAGGGGCCTGTCTGCAAACCCAGTATTTTTTCCCCACTGGCAATATAAGATCTAAACTACCACTTCAGAAATGTAATTACTGTTTGCAGTCCCCCTAGAAATCACCATTGGTCAAAGCCTTTGTGGATGTGGTAAGCATTACCATATGTCAGGTTCTTAACGAGGTACAAAATGACGGTCTGAAACACACACACCAAAAAAGGCTTTCCCTTTTTGGTTTTCTGACTTGTAGAAACACGCCACATGGATCAATGGCACAGGCTCATATCAGTCATTGGACACATGGATGAACTCTTTACTCTACCTAGGGTCTAATCAGTGACTGTCTTTGCTGTAGGATTTTCTCTGACTATATGTAGTGATCAAATGTGATCCTAGAGAAAGGAAAAAAATCCACGAGCAGTTCACACTCCATCATCCAAAAAGTGCAGATGATACTTATGGGAAGGTCCTAGATGGGAACATCAGTAAGCATAACGTTCCCATAAATACATTGGGAAATAAACATTCTCACAAATCAGTTTTTCAACCCCGGCGCTATTGACATGTTGTCCTGGGCAATTCCTGTTGCCCAAGGGGCTGGCCTGTGTGCTATGGGATGTGAACCTGTATCCCTGCCCTATACCTCCCAGATGCTAGTCAAATCTGTGTCCCCACCCCCACCCAAGTGTGACAACCAAAATGTCTTCAAAAATTGTTACGTCTCCTAGTTGTGAACTACCATCATTAGTGCAGGAAAACTCCACAGCAATATTAGTTTCAGGGTCATCCACTCCCACTTTTTACTCCCAAAGCATCAGGGGCCGCCACCTCTCCTAGGATCCCTTGCCACACCTCTTCCCAGAGCCTGGCTTCAGAATTCCGTACGGCCTCTCTAAGGACCCCCTGTTTTTGTCTTTTGACCAAAATACAGCCACATGTGTCCTTTCCATCTAAAATGCTTTCATTTTCCTACTCATCATTTTGGGAAACAGGACATCACTAGCACAACAAACATGGAAAAGGTTTTAATCAAAGCTGTGGGGAACAGAAACCGACTCAAACTGGCTCAAGCGAAAGGGCCCAGAAGCTTCTATGTCTTGCACAGGAGACCAGGTCCAGCTGGACCTCCTTCAGACTGGAAATGGGATCTGGGAAGCGGCCAGAAGCGAAGGCGTCTTGCCCTCCCCATTCCTCCAGGCGGAGCGCCCTCCTCCTCCCCATCCCTGTCCTGTCTTGTGCGTCTCATTCAGGGCCTTGCAGGCTCTGTGGCCCTCCACTCACACTTCAGAGTTCCAATTCTAAAGTCCCAAGGGAGATCTTGATTGGTCTAAGGTATCTTTTCTTGCTAGATTATAGGCTTTTGAGCAGCTGAGTCACCTCAATTTCAGTGAGTGCTCTCTGCATCTGACTTTATTTGAGCTACTTCCTTAAGGGATCTCTGGAGATTGAAGTTATAGATCTAAACAGACTTTGTAAAGTGAAAAATGCTATATAAGTGAGTGGGATTTTTATTTTATAATATCATGTAATAAATCATGGACTGGATCGAAAGGTATGATAAAGGTCATGTGAGAATCCTGATGTATTAGAAAGAGCACAATATTGAGAGGAAGAAGATCCAGGCTGTGTGATCTTGGGCAAGTCCCTTTACCACTCTGAGTTCTAGAAACTGTGATGTTCATTTTACTTCCTCAAGGAGCCCTTGGGTAGTTCAAATGAGAATGCTCAGGTGGTTTATTAAGAAATCACGCTGCAGACTCTGATATAATCTGTACTATTAGAGTGTTCTCTAGTTAAAACCACTCTACGGGCAAGCCACCTGAAAGGGAATTTTTCTTTTTTGTTTTCTTGCCTTTTGTTTTATTTTATTTTTATTTTTATTTTTATTTTAGGGGGTATCAGGGATTCAACTCAGGGTCACTCCTCCACTGAGCCACACCCCAACTGAGCCCCACCCCCAGCCCTATTTTGTATGTTATTTGGAGACATGGTCTCACTGCATTGCTTAGCACCTTGCATTTTGGGAGGCTGGCTTTGAACTTGCTATCCTCCTGCTTCAGCCTCCCAAACTGCTGGAATTACAGGTGTGTACCTCCGCACCCAACTTTTCAATTTTTTAATTTTTTCAATCTATAATACTTTTTCCCCATATATTCATTGGTGCATTACAATTATACATAATAGTGGGCTTTATTGTTATATATTTATACATGCACACAATATGATAAAATAATTTGGTCAGTATTCTTCCCCAGTATTACCTGTTTCCCTCTCCTCCTCCCTCCCCGGGGCCCTTCCTCTATTCTACCATCCCCCTTTGATTTTCATGAGAGCCCAACCTCCATCTTTCTTTTCCTTTTTCTTTCTAGCTTCCACATATAAGGAAAAACACATGACCCTTGACTTTCTGAATTTGACTTATTTAACATAAAGTTCTCAAGTTCCACCCATTTTCCTGCAAATGACACAATTTCATTCTTCTTTATGTCTAAATAAAGCATCGTTGCAAATCTATTGCACATTTTCTTTCTCCAATGATTCCTTGACAGACAGCTATACTGGTTTCATGATTCAGTTATTGTGAATTGTGCTGCTATGTACATACATGCATACATTACTACATTATGCTGGCTTTATTTAGGATACAGACTAAGGAGTGGATCTTAGGGTGGTTTCATTTCTGACCTTTTGAGGAACCTCCATGTTGATTTCCATAGTGGTCGTATCAATTTGCAATCTCACCAACAGTATAAAAGTGTTCCTTTTTCCTACATCCTTGCCGGCATCTGCCATTGTTTGTGTTCTTGACGGTTGCCATTCTAAGTGAAGAAAGATGAAATTTCAGTGTAGTTTTGTTTTACATTTCCCTAATTTGTAAAGATGTTAAACACTTTTTTAATATATTCGTTGGTCATTTATCCCATTTCTTTTGAGAGGTGTCTGTTGGTCATTTATCCCATTTCTTTTGAGCGGTGTCTGTTTAATTGATGTGCCCACTTATTAATTGGATTGTTTATTTTTTTGGTGGGAAGTTTTTGAGTTCTTTATATATTCTGGATATTAATCCTCTGTAGGAAGAGGAGCAAGCAAAGATAGACTCCCATTCTGTAAGTTATCTTTTCACATTCTTGTTTCCTTTGATGTACAGAAGCTTTTTAACTAGATATCATCCCATTTATAAACTCTTGGTGTTATTTCCTGAAGTTTAGGGGTTCTATGCAGGAAATTCTTGCCCATACCTATATGTTGGAGTGTTGACCCTATGGTTTCTTCTAGAAGTTGCAAAGTTTATGGCCAAATTTTTAGGTCTTTGATCTGTTTTGAGTTGGCTTTTTTTGCAGGGTAAAGATAGGAATCTACTCTCATTCTTTTATATATGGATAACCAGTTTTCCCAGCACCATTTGTTAAAAATGCTATCTTTTCTGCAATGTATGTTTCTGGTGCCTTTGTCAAGGATCAGCTGACTGTATCTGTGTGGGTTTGTCTCTGTGTTTTCTGTTCTGTTCTACCAGTCTTTGTGTCTGCCTTTATATAAGTGCATGAAGTTTTTGATCCTATAGTTCTGTAGTATAATTTGAAGTTGGGTATTGGGATGCCTCCAGCATTGCTTTTGGGCTTAGGATTTGCCTTGGCTCTTCTGAGCCTTTCATTCTTTCAAATGAATTTTAGGATTTTTTTCTTTCTTTTTTATTTCTGTGAACAATATTATTGATAGTTTGATGGGTAGTGCATGGAATCTTTATTGCTTTTGGTAACATGGCCATTTTATTCCTAGGTGGGTTTTTTGTTTTGTTTTGTTTTGTTTTGTTTTGTTTTAGGCTTTTGATAATGGGATTGTTTTTCTGATTTCCTTCTCAACAGATTCATTACTGGTATATAGAAAAGCTATTGGTTTTTTTATGCTGATTTTATAACTTGCTACTTCACTGAAATTGTTTATTGGTTCTAGCAGTCTTCTGGTAGAGGTTTTTGAATCTTCAAAGTATAGAATCATACCATCTTCTAATGATAATTATACTTCCTCCTTTCCTATATTTGCCTTTTTATTTCCTTCTCTTGCCTAATTGCTCTGGCTAGAATTTCTAGCACTATATTGAATACGAGTGGTGAGAGTAGACATCCTTGTCCTTTTCTGGATTTTGATGGAAATGTGTTCATTCATTATGATATTGTCTTTGAGTTTGTTATACACGCCTTTATAATGTTGACATAAATTCTTCAGTACCTGGTTTGTTCAGAATTTTTTTATGATGAATGAGTGCAAAATTTTGTTGAAGGTTTTCTCTATATCTATTGAGGTGACAATGTGATTTTTGTCAATTCTGTTTATGTGGTGACCTATATTTATTGATTTGTGTGTTAAACTATCCTTGCATTCCATGAATGAAACAAACTTTATCATGATATACAATCTTCTAAATATGTTGTTGAATATTATTTGCTAATTTTTAAAAAAATTTTTGCGTCTGTATTCATCAGAGATATTGGTCTGTAGTTTTCTTTCATTGTTCTGTCCTTATCTTGTTTTAGTATCAGTGAATGAATTTAAAAGTGTTCCACCACTTTATAGTTTATGGAATGATTTGAGGGGTATTGGCATTAGTTCCTCTTGAAAGGTCTGGTTGAATTCAGCTGAGAATTCATCTTGTCCTGGGCTTTTCTTATTGGAAGACTTTTTACTACTGTTTCTGTCTTATTGCTTGTTATTGGTGTGTTTGGATTTCCTGTATCCTCTTGGTTCAATCTTGGCAGATCATATGTCTCTAGAAATGTATGCATTTCTTTTAAGTTTTCCAATTTATGAAGTATAAGTTTTCAAAATAGTTTCTGATAATTTCTGCATTTCTGCAATGTCTCTGGTAATTTCTCCTTTTTCATCTCTAGTTTATTAAGTTCGGTCTTCTCTTTTGGTTAGTTTGGTTAAGGGTTTATTTATCTTATTTATCTTCTCAAAGGATCAGCTTTTTATTTCAATGAGCCTTTATATTTTTTATTCTCTATTTTATTGATTTTAGTTCTGATTTTAATTATTTCCTTCCTGTTACTGGTTTTAGATTTGGTTTGCTCTTGTTTTTCTAAGACCTTGAGATACATCATTAGGTTATTTAGGATCTTGCAGATTTTCTCATGTAGGCACTCACAGCTATAAAGTCTCCTCTAGAACTGCATTCAGAGTGTTCCAGAGGGTATGTGTATCACTATTCTAATTTGATTCTAAGAATTTTTAAAATTTATTCCCTAATTTCTTCTATTATCCATTCATCATTCAAAAGTGTATTGTTCAATCTCCATATATTTTTATAGCTTCTGTAGTTTTTATTGTTGATTTCTAATTTCATTCCATTATGATCAGATAGGACAGAAGAAATTCTATCGATTTGTTTGTATTTACTAAGAGTTGTTTTGGGGCCTAAAATATGATCTGTTTTGGAGAAGGTTCCATGAGCAACTGAGAAAAATGTGAATTTGGCTAATGTTCAGTGAAATATATTATAGATGTCTGTTAAGTCCATTTGATTTATTATATTTTTTAGATCTGAAGAGTCATTACTGAGTTTATGTCTGGATGACCTATCTATGGGTGAGAGAGATATGTTGAAATCACCCAGTATTATTGTACTAGGGTCTGAGCCTTTAAGTTTTATAATTCAGTGCACCAATATTTGAGCATAAATATTTATTATCATGATAACTTCTTGTTGGATTGTTTACCAATATGAAGTGACCTTCTTTGTCTCTTCTGATTAAATTTGGCTTGAATCTGCTTTTTTGGATTTGAGAGTAACTTCTCCTACTTGTTTTGGAGCTCCATTTGCATGGTATATCAATTGTGAAAAGAAAATTTATTATCTTACATAACAATAATACAGGCACAAGACAATCAGAGGGCCAACTCCACTCCTCTGTGATTTTCCAGGCTGTCCTCATCCTTTCTGTGTCATCTTTTCCTCAGTCTGTATTTTCTCATGGTCTCAAGATGGCTGCCAGTAGACCTCAATCAAACTGCTCCCTCATTCATTTTCAACAAGAGATAATCTGTCACCAAAAGCCAGAAGATTAAAGTTTTTCTTTTTGATTGGTTATAACTCAGGACCCAACCCACCTGGATTAGTTACTACTACTGGTTGAGCATCACTTATCCAATACGTTTTGGAGCAAAAATCTTTCCAATTTTGAATTTAATTAGATTTTGGAATATTTCCATTTACATGATATATTTTGGGGATAATATCCAAGTCTAAACACAAAATTCACTTGTGTTTTATGCACACCTATACACTTGAGCTGAAGGTAATTTTATACAACATTTTTAATAGTTTTGTGCCTGAGACAAAGTTTCATGGTACAAAATTTTCCACTTATGGTGTCATGTCAGCATTCAAAAATTTTCACATTTGGGAGTATTTCAGATTTTGGATTTTTGGATTAAGGATGCTCTACCTGTAATAATCGCCTGGGCAGACCTCTATGCTGGTGGACTCAAGCCTAAAGTCCCCAGTCATCAGAGGAGAGTGTTTAACTATCTGTGGCTTAGACTCAGATTCAGAACATACCCTGAGATCTAGGAATGGACCAGTTTCCTCTGAGTTCCCTGGCTGCTGTGATAGTTTTTCATTGCTGTAAACAAAATTCCTCACAAGAACAACTTAGCAGAGGAAAGGTTTATTTGGGGTTCATGGCTTCAGAGTTCTTAGTCCATGGTCAACCAACCCTATTGCTCTGAACCTTGGTGAGGCAGAACCTCATGACCCAAGTGTGTGGTTGAAGAAAGTTGCTCAGCTCATGACAGCCAGGAAGCAGAGAGAGAGAGTGAGTAGTCAGTGACAAGATGTAATATCAAAGGGCACATCTCTGGTGACTTTTTTCCTCCAGACACACCCTTCCTGCCTACAGTTACCACCCAGTAGTCTATTCATCTTATTAATCTATAAACAGGATTAATCCACTGATGAAGTTACAGCTCCCATAACACAATCTCTTTACTTCTGAACATTGCTGCACTGGCTAACACATGAGATTCTGGTAGGACATTAACGATCTAAACCATAATGGCTACCTTCATTTGTACCAAATAGGAGTTTTGATAGGAAAGAGGAGGGGGATTGGGAGTGTATGCTCTGTGTAATCAATCAATAGCATCTCATCCATGTAGTTTAGCACAGTTGTTATAGTTTAGATTTGGTATGTCCCTGCAAAGCACATCTGTTAAAGTCTTGGTCCAGAGGTCTGGCGTCAAGGAAGTGATGGAATCATGAGGGCTCTGACCTCATCAACAGAATAATCCATTTGATGGATTAACAATTTCTTTTTTCTTATTGGTTCTTTTTAATTATACATGACAGTAGAATCCATTTTGATATAATTATATAGCAGGGAATATATCTTTTTTTCACAATGTAGATTCACACAATTCATATAATCTTACATATACATAGGGTAATACTGTCCATCTCAGTCTACTATCTTTCCTTTCCCCACCCCCTCCCACCCCATTTTCCTCTACATCATTCATACTTCCTCCATTCTTTTCATGTCCCTGTCCCCCATGACTACTCCCACCATCCCCTGTTAGGTATCAGACCCCCCATCCCCCATTATGTATCAGAATCCACTGATCAGAGAAAACATTTGGCCTTTGGTTTTTTTGGGCTTGGTTTATTTCAATTAGCATGATATTCTCCAACTCCACTAATTTACAAGCAAATGCCATAATTATATTCTTCTTTATGGCTGAGTAATATTCCATTGTGTATATATACCACAGTTTATTTATTCATCCATCAACTGAAGGGCATCTAGGTTGGTTCCATAATCTAGCTTTTGTGAATTGAGTGGCTATGAACACAGATGTGGCTGCATCCCTATACTTTGCTGATTTTAAGTCCTTTGGGTATGAACCGAGGAGTGGGACAGCTGGGTCAAAAAGTGGGTCCATTCCAAGTTTTTTGGGGAATCTCCATACTGCTTTCCAGAGTGGCTGCACCGATTTGCAACTCCACCAGCAATGTATGAGTGTGCCTTTTTCCCCACATCCACGCCAACACTTATTATTGCTTGTATTCCTGATAATAGCCATTCTAATTGGAGTTAGATGAAATCTTAGGGTGATTTTAATTTGCATTTCTCTAATTACTAGAGATGATGAGCACTTTTTCTTGTATTTGTTGATCACCTGTATATCATCTTCTGTGAAGTGTCTGCTCAGTTCCTTAGCCCATTTTTTGATTGGGTTCTTTGTATTTTTGGTGTAAAGTTTTTAAAGTACTTTATAAATTTTGGAGATCAGTGCTCTGTCTGAAGTGTGTGTGGAAAAGATTTTTTCCCACTCTGTAGGCTCTCTTTTCACATTGTTGATTGTTTCTTTTGCTGAGAAAAAGCTTTTTAGTTTGAATCCATCCCATTTATTGATTCTTCCTTTGATTTCTTGTACTCTCAGGGTCATGTTAAGGAAGTCTGGTCCTAAGTCAACATGAAGAAGATTCAAGCCTACTGTTTGTTCTATTTGGTGAAGGGTCTCAGGTCTAATTCCTAGATCCTTGATCCATTTTGAGTTGAGTTTTGTACAGGATGAGAGATAGGGGTTTAATTTCATTTTATTGCATATGGACTTCCAGTTTTGCCAGCGCCATTTGTTGAAGAGGCTATCTTTTCTCCATTGCATGTTCTTGGCACCTTTGTCTAGTATGAGATAACTATACTTATGTGAGTTTGTCTCTGTGTCTTCTATCTGTACCATTGGTCTACCTGCCTATTTTGGTGCCAATACCAAGCTCTTTTTGTTACTATTGCTCTATTGTAGAGTTTAAAGTCTGGTATTGTGATACCTCCTGCATCATTCTTCCTGCCCAGGATTGCTTTGGCTATTCTGGGTCTTTTGTTCTTCCAGATGAATTTCATGATTGCTTTCTCTATTTCTATGAGGAATGTCATTGGGATTTTTATTGGAATTGCATTAAATTTGTATAGCACCTTTGGAAGTATGGCCATTTTGATTATATTAATTCTGCCTATCCAAGAACATGGAAAATCTTTTCATCTTCTAAGGTCTTCCTCAATTTCTTTCTTTAATGTTCTGTAGTTTTCATTGTAGAGGTCTTTCACGTCTTTTGTTAGATTGATTCCCAAGTATTTTATTTTTTTTGAGGCTATTGTGAATGGAGTTGTTTTCCTCATTTCACTTTCAGATGATTCATCGCTTATGTATATGAATGCATTTGATTTATGTGTGTTTATTTTATATCCTGCTATTTTGCTGAATTCATTAATTAAGTCTAAAAGTTTCCTGGTGGAGTTTTTGGATCCTCTAAATATAGGATCATGTCATCAGCAAATAGTGACAGCTTGAGTTCTTCTTTTCCTATTCATATTCCTTTAATTTCTGTGGTCTCTCTAATTGCTCTGGGTAGTATTTCAAGCACAATGTTGAATAGAAGGGGTGACAGTTTTTAAAGGAAATGCTTTCAGTTTTTCTCCATTAAGAATGATGTTGTCAGTGGGCTTAGCATAAATAGCCTTTACAATGTTGAGATATGTTCCTACCATCCCTATTTTTTCTAGTGTTTTGAGCATGAAGGGGTGTTGTATTTTGTCAAAAGCTTTCTCAGCATCTATTGACATAATCTTATGATTCTTAACCTTAAGTCTATTGATGTGACATTTATTGATTTCCAGATGTTGAACCAACCTTGCATCCCTGGGATGAAACCCACTTGATCATGGTGCACTATCTTTTTAATATGTTTTTGTATGTGATTTGCTAAAATTTTGTTAAGGATTTTTGCATCTATATTCATCAGAGATATTGGTCTAAAATTTTCTTTTCTAGATGTGTCTTTGTCTGGTTTTGGTATCAGAGTGATAGTAGCTTCATAGAATGAATTTGGAAGGGTTCCCTCCTTCTCTATTTCATGAAATACTTTCAGGAGTATTGGTATAAGTTCTTCTTTGAAGGTCTTACAGAACTCAGCTGAGAATCTGTCTGGTCCAGAGCTTTTCTTGGTTGGTAGGCTTTTGATGGCTTCTTCTATTTCATTACTTGAAATTGATCTGTTTAAATTATGTATGTCCTCCTGGTTCAGTTTGGAAGAATTGTATGTCTCTAGAAATTTGTTTACGTCTTCAGGATTTTCTATTTTATTGGAGTATAGATTTTCAAAGTAGCTTCTAATTATGTTTTGTATTTCAAAGGTGTCTGTTGTGATATTTCCTTTTTCATCATGAATTTTTGTAATTTGAGTTTTCTCTCTCCTCTTTGTTAGTGTGGTTAAGGGTTTGTCTATTTTGTTTACTTTTTCAAAGAACCGACTTTTTGTTTTGTCACTTTTTTGAATTGTTTCTTTTGCTTCAATTTCATTGTTTTCAGCTCTGATTTTAATTATTTCCTGTCTTCTACTACTTTTGGTGTTGTTCTGTTCTTCATTTTCTAGGACTTTGAGATGTAAGATTAGGTCATTTAGTTGTTGACTTTTTATTCTTTTCTTGAATGCACTCAATGCAATGAATTTTCCTCTTAATCCTGCTTTCATAGTGTCCCAGAGATTTTGATATGTTGTATTGTCATCCTCATTTACTTCTAAGAAATTTTTTATCTCCTCCCTGATGTTTTCTGTTATCCATGCTTCATTCAATAGCATATTATTTAGTCTCCAGGTGTTGGAGTAGTTTCTGTTTTTGTCATTGATTTCTAAATTCATTCCATTATGATCCGATAGAATACAAGGTAGTATCTCTACTTTCTAGCATTTACAAAGGGCTGCTTTGTGGCATATCATATGGTCTATTTTAGAGAAGGAGCCATGTGCTGCTGAGAAGAAAGTGTATTCACTCATTGATGGATGGAATATTCTATATATGTCTGTTAAGTCTAAACTATTCATTGTGTTATTGAGTTCTATAGTTTCTCTGTTTAGTTTTTGTTTGGTAGATCTGTCCAGTGGTGACAGTGGTGTGTTAAAGTCACCCAGAATTACTGTGTTGTGGTCTATTTGATTCCTGGAATTGAGAAGGATTTGTTTGACTTACATGGATGGGCCGTTGTTTGGGGCATAAATATTTATGATCGTTATGTGTTCTTGATTTATGGTTCCCTTAAGCAGTATGTAATGTCCTTCTTTATCCCTTCTGACTAACTTTGGCTTGAAGTCCACTTTATCTGATAAGGGTGGAAACCCCTGCTTCTTCACTGAATCTGTGTGCGTGGTAAGTTTTTTCCCATCCTTTCACCTTTAGTCTGTGGACGTCCTTTTCTATGAGATGTGTCTCTTGAAGGCAGCATATTGTTGGGTCTTTCTTTTTAATCCAGTCTGCCAGTCTATGTCTTTTGATTGATGAGTTTAGGCAATTAACATTCAGGGTTATTATTGAGATATAATTTGTATTCCCAGTCATTTTGGCTTAGTTTTGGTTTTTAACTTGACTTGGTTTCTGCTTTGATTGGCTTTTCCTTTGGGGTAATTCCTCCCTTTGCTGACTTACATTGTTGTTTTTCATTTCTTCCTCATGGAATATCTTGCTGAGAATATTCTGTATAACAGGCTTTCTATGTGTAAATTCTTTTAACTTTTGTTTGTCATGGAAGGATTTTATTTCATCTTCAAATCTGAAGGTTAGCTTTGCTGGATATAGGATTCTTGTTTGGCAACCATGTTCTTTCAGAGCTTGAAATATATTGTTCCAGGCCCTTCTAGCTTTTAGGGTCTGGTCTGAGAAATCTGCTGATATCTGTATTGTTTTCCCCCTACATGTAATCTGATGCTTTTCTCTTGCAACCTTTAAAATCCTATCTTTATTTTGCACATTAGGCATTTTCATTATAATGTGTCTTGGTGTGGATCTGCTATAATTTTGTGCATTTGGTGTTCTGTAAGCCTCCTGTAGTTGAATTTCCACTTTATTCTTCAGGTTTGGGAAATTTTCTGATATCATTTCATTGAACATGTTTTTCATTCCTTTGGTTTGTATCTCTGTACCTTCCTCAATCCCAATAATTCTTAACTTTGGTCTTTGCATGATATCCCATACTTCTTGGAGGTTCCGTTCATGATTTCTTAACATCTTCTCTCTTTGGGCAACTTTATTTTCAAGATTCAATATTTTGTCTTCATTGTCTGAGGTTCTGTCTTCCAAGTGATCTAGTCTGTTGGTGATGCTTTCCATTAAGTTTTTTATTGGGTTTATTGTTTCCTTCATTTCAAGGATTTCTGTTTGGTTCTTTTTCCAAATCTCTATCTCTTTGTTGAGGTGATCTTTTGCTTCCTGCAATTGCTCTTTCAACTGCTTATTGGAATGATCAATCATTGCCTGCATTTGCTCTCTTAACTCATCATTTGCTTCTCTGATCATTTTAATCATGTATATTCTGAACTCCTTTTCTGACATTTCTTCTACCATGCTGTCATTGGATTCTATTAGTGTAGAATCTTGGTTTGTTTGGAATACTCTCTTCCCTTGTTTTTCATGTTGTTCATGTATCTTCCCATCTAGCAATGGGGTATTGTAGTTTCTGCCCTATAGGCTTATAGTGACCCTGTAGTTTTCCAAAACCTCTGCTTTAAGAGGGGGGGGATCAATATTAGCAACACCCAGTACAGACAATATGTGGCTGTAAGCCAAATAGCCCCTACGACGACTATTGTTACAACAGTCTTTTTGTTACAATAGTTACAATATTGTCCTAATAAGCAGAGAGGATGAGTTCAATTATTATCTACAGTATAACAAACAAATCTGCAATGAGGACTGCAGTTTCTAATGGAGGACAAAGAGGATGGGGAGGGGTGTAGGATTTAACTGTTAATGGTATAAGAAAAGAGTGTGAAGAAGTTCTAGATCATAAGAAAAGTGAAAGTGTAGTCAAAAGAAGTTGGTTGTTAGCATGAGAAAAGGGAGAAAAAGCCCTTGAGGAAACAGGTAAACAAAATAAAGTAGAGAGCAAGAAAAGTAAAGAAATAAAAATTTGAAAGTTTTCACAAAGGAGAAAAAAAAATCTACACTATGACAGTCATATATATTCAAGTCATATACTATTCAGTCATATACTATTCAAGCCTCCCAGTCTTCAGTAGCCTGAGGCATGAGAGGTACCTGACAATGAGCTTCCAGTCTCCAGCAGGCGCCTCAGGATGGGATTTGCCCCACCTAATGACAGTTTCCACTTCCAGGATAATCCAAGTTGGCTGTACTGGCTTCCAAACATGTTGGCAAATGGGGAGATGCAGCCCAGGGTGTGGGCACCAAGTCATTGTAGCATGCAATTGGTCAGGCTGGGGCCCCTGGAGGCGGGGTGCTGTCAGTTGGGCCAGTGGTCCTGCAGCTCCTGTTTTTTTTTTCCAAAATGGCAGCAGCCATGTGTAACCAAATCTGCAGGTACTGTGACGGTGGACTTCCAGGCAACAGCAGGCAGCTGGTGATTCACTGACAGTCTGCAGGCTCTGCAGGCTACTGGTGGACAATTGGCAGATGAACCTCAGTGGGTGGGTGGTGGGTAGGTGAAATGCAGGCAATGGGCAGGCCAGAGGAGGCAAACAGGCAAATGGTGGATGATAGGCGGCGGTCAGTGAGCAATCTGCACTCAAATGTAGTCGGTAAGCTGGCAGACTGTAGGTGATTGAGGTCAACAAATGAAGTAAACAGCAGGGATCAATGAGGAGCAAAGACTGCATCATGGAGAAACGGATTTTCCACTGTTTGAATTCCAAGTTACAGAGTAACAAGGAACACAGCCTCCCTCTAGTCTGCCATCTTGGATCTCCTTGGATTAATGATTTCAATGAACTGCGAGAAGGTGGTATAGGAGAGTGGGGCATCAAAGGAAGCAGATCACTGGGAGTGTGCCCTTGGTGACTATACCCTGTCCCCAGCCCTTCTCTCTCTCTCTCCCTCTCTCCCCTCCCTGGTTGCCATGAACTGAGCAGCTTTCCATGCCCTTCTGCCATGATATTTCTATCTTGGAGCCAGCCAACCATGCATGGACTGAAACCTTTGAAACCATGAGCCATAATAAATCTTTCCTGCTCTAAATTGTTCATGTCACATATTTTGGTCACAGTAACAAAAATCTGACTGTCACAGCAGCACTTCTTCAAGTAACCTTATGCATCCTTAGGAGCCAGCTTTTGAAAAAAGGCAAAATTTCCCCTGCCCGATAAAAGGAAGAAATATAGAAGGGAAGAATTAGAAAGAGAAGAAAAATCAGGAAAGAAAGAAAACTACTATCCTTTCTGGCTTTTTTCTTTTTTTCTTTCTCCTTCACAGAATCCTCAGGGATTTTAATAGTAACTTTGAGGTGGCCGCTGGTGTCAGGGCAACAGGAAATGCAGTGTTTCAGACCTAGTCCAGAGAAATATGATCCGTGTAAAGTTTATATGCAGATTGAGGCCACCCCAACATTGTGAAGGACCCATTGAGTGTCAGCCTCCTCTTCCCATCCTCATCAGACCCACCCACATCCGTCAACAAGTGGCTGAGGATTTACAGTCAGGCAGAGATGAAGAAAGCAAGGCTGCAGATGTGGCCTCTCCCCACTCAGAGATGTCTGTCCTCAAGGGATTTTTGGCATTTTGGAAATAAAGCACAAACTTCTCATAACTATTAAATGTTTCCAGATGGATACCGGCTCTTTCCACCTCGTGGACACGGTATGGTTGGGTGCTCCCCCATGCAGCTTCCTAGATTAGACAAACACCAACATTAACATAAATCCTACACGTCCACCAGGGCAGATTTTTTCCAAGTGAGTGGCTGAAGTAGGCCTCTAGGGGGCTTATTAAAAATGATGAATGCAAAAATAATTCTTAAGCCTTCCATGTCTCCCTATTGCCTAAAGGATCAATCTCACATTCTTCAGGCATGACATTCAAGGCCGACAAGCCCTCTTCCTTCCTCTCTAACAGGCTCAGTCCTCTCTGCGCCTGGCTGAGCAACTCCCAGTTCCTGAAGCTCCTCTGTCCCTGGGTCCTGTCCTTTCCTCACCAATCTGTCATTGTTTTCCAACCTGCCAGTTTAATAAATTCAAGCCTCTTTGAGTCCCTGCCCCCACGGCCTGTGTGTCATTCACCTTTCTGGCCTTCATGGTGCCCTCAACAGCAGAGGGTTTCCATAATGGTTGCACAGTGGAGTCTCCTGGGAAGCTATAATACAATGTTGATACTACCTCAGTCCAATTGAATCAGAACGTAAGTGAGGTGTATTTGCTTGTCATGGAACAGCTGTGGCCAGTGCAGAAGACTTCAGCCTGGGAGTGCTGACTTGAATTCCCACCTCGTCTTTCCAGCCTTGTGAGCTTGGGCAGAGTCCCTGAACTCTCTGTTTCTGATTCCTAACCTGCGTAAGTCCTTCACCTGCCACAGCCCTCAGTTTCCTTGCCTTTAAAGTGGGAGTTCTAATCCAAGCCTCCACACCTGCACAGGTTCACCATGAAGAATAAACTTGTATTTGTTCCTTTTCTCAAAAACATGAGTGGTTGCACCCCTGTCAAGCACTAGTCCAGGTTTAGAAATTCAACAGCAAACAAGAGAAACAAATGGAGCCTACGTTCCGAACATGCACATGAAGTTTCCTTATTTAAAACTCTTCACCATGAAGAGCTATGTAAGGTACTATTACTATTTATAGCAACTTCCTCTCAACTAACTCTGGGCAATGAGATCTAATTCAATTGTCTACACTAATGTACTTAAACTCATATATATTTTTCTTTCACAGCCAGGTTTCATTGGTCCCACCAAAACGTCACATTCGGGATTCCTTATATTACATCTCAAACAGCAATCCATAACTTTATGAATCATTAGCAGATTCTTTTTGAAGTTCCTATTGTTTGGTTTTTGTTAGAACCCCCAGTGAGCACATGAGAGATTAGGGTTCCTCTATTTCTGTGGACTCCACAGCTCCATGACATGGAACCACCTGCAGAAATGACCTGATGACCCTGGAAGCAGTCCTCAGCCCCCGCCTCTGGGAAGCCTGAAAAATGGTTTGAATTTTTTTCACACATTTCAAAGACACCGTTATGTTTTAAGTGTATGCATAAATGGACCGAAGAAGGAGAGAAATTGCAGTGGTGACGAAGAAACCCAAAACATTCTGGTTCCAAGACTGTACGGTTCTGGTCACTTTCCACTGCTGATGAGCTAGTTATAATTCATCTGAGGTTAGAGAGTTTCTTGGAATCTAGTTGGTCATTATCCATCCATCCCGCCATGTCAAGGTTATGTCCATTGGTTTCTGAAGTTGCAGGACAGCTCTGAAAGCCCTCCTATCTGCTCTTCATCTTCCTTTTGTGTTTGTTGTTGGCTATCAACATTGCAATTATTATTTGAAGTGAACAAAGTGATCAGATGTTGTTGGGTGTTTCTTTGTGCTTAATTTAATCATTTGTAATAAACCTTTCATATTCTTGCCTGTTTAAGTTCCTTGCATCAGGTATTTATAATCAGGTACTTATACTTGTAATCTAGTAATTGCTTTTTGTTAATGAACTCTTCATAGCACTGCATCTAAATATTGGATGTAAGCTTGTACTGGACCTAGCTAGGACCAGATTGTACTTATCTCTTTCCAAATCTCCCACTCAATGGTATCAGAGAATTTACACCAATGGTATCAGAGACTGAGCTCACCACCACACCAGCAGGCACGGCAGAGTGTAGGCCTGTGAAGGTCAGCTTTAGGCCACAGAGCAGTGGCACCAGGGGAGGGGCTATAGTGGGAGCCACCTGCCCAGAGGGGAGAAGAGTTCATTTTGTTGTCATCAACAGTGTTTAAAATTGCTTGTTGACAAGGTTAATAGAAAGCAGACCAACTTTAAGTCTTTGGAGTCTCTGCAATGTTCTCCCTTATCACCTGTGTCCAGGGCAGACCCCTCCCACCTACTGCCACTCCTGTTCCAATCCCACTCACTGCCATTACCATGGCTATGGCATTTTACTTCTTTAAGTTTAGTTTCCTCATCTATTCAGTGAGGATCATCAAGACAACATAGAGGTCATACTACACGCTCATTTAACGGTAGTGTTCACAACCCTTGGAGGGTTTCCTTACAGCCTTAAGAGATGGAGGAACCACTTATAGATTCATGGCATCTTCACATCCATTGTGCTTTTCAACCTCTGGGGCTCTCTCCATGCTTGTTCCCCATTTGGTGCCCCTTCTTCCTTTTTCTGAAATTTTTTGTTTGTTTGTTTACACATGCTAGACAAGCATTCTACCCTGAGCTACAACCCCAACCCCTATTTCTGAATATTTCAACTCTTCTAATTCTTCCCAGTTGAGCCAATTGCTGCACCTCCCTGAGGCTTTCTCTTATTCCCATGCTTGACATACTCTGTCCCTTTTTTAAAATTCTTGGCCCCCTGGGGAATCTCTAGCAGTGCCCCAGATCTACTGGATTAGAGTCTGCATTTTAATAGATCACCAGGTGATTAGCATGCACATCAAGAGAAGCCATACTCTGACATGCTGGTTCTTGAACTTGGCTGCAGACTGAAATTATCTGAGGAGTTTTTTTTAAAAAGTGTAATGCCTTGACCCCAGGGGATTCTGATTCCATTGGTCTGGGTGCTGCCTGGGATTTTTAAAAACTCCCAGATGATGCTAATATTGAGCAAAGTGTGAGAACCACTGCTCTATAAACTTTCCATCTCCACTCCTTATGGGACCTTAAAACTCTTTTCTGCCTTCTAATGTTGTGATTATTTTTGTCCATGTATGTTTTTCCATCTCTATTGAACTATAAGTCTTTTAAGAGTGAGAACTGTTTTTTAATTCAATTTTATCACCTTCTTCCTAACAAAACTTAGGCATATAATAGGAGCTTAATAAATATTTATTGAATGACTGGTTTACTTGTAATCTAAATATGCTCTCTAACACCATAAATGTGGCTATGGTCCACATCTGGAGACTAGTTAAACGTATTCTCAAAATTGCCAGTTGTTTTCTCTTCACTTCTATGTAAGGCCAAACCTCTGAAGAATCAGAGGATGGTGGCTAGATTGGGTTTTCCCTGGGTACCAGCACCATCCCTTCTGCCCCCAGCCCAGGAGCTGCATATGGAGAGCCCAAGCTTGGAATTCTGACTCCGGAGGTCATGCACAATGACACAGCCTATCCCTGCATGCTTCCTGAGTCCAATTCAGAGCTCCTGGCTGAAACATGATGATGTTATTGTTTCTCTCTCTCCAGGGTACCATTTTGATATTTATGGGGATTGTTGTTCTCACTATGAAGGCATCTGTTATTGAAATGTTCCTTGGTAAGTATTTTTATATGTGTATCTGGATACTCTTTTAACATTTTTCTAAGGTCCAAAGAATCTGGCCAAGAAAAGTCTTAAAGCAAGACAGAATGCATTAACATCATTATTTCTTTGTATGGTAAACGTTGTGGAGAGAAATTTAAGCAAGAATGTTAAAAGTAGATCAAATTCAGGATGCACGTATATGTACATTTTTACCTAAAACAAATATGCATTGCATATGTATTTCCATATATTACGTATTATATACACACACCTTTATGTGTATTTTTCAGCATCAAGTAAACATTTTAGATACAGCACATTTGCAGATTCTGAATTTAGGGATTTTCTTATTCCTCAATTTCTCGAAAAAGAAATTCTTATCACTGATATGGCTTCACTTGTATCATTGGAGGCTCATCCTGAGATGAAACTATTTAGATGTGTTATCACCATAGGGTACGATTTTGGATCAGCTTTCAAGGAACAGCAAGCAGCAGGTCTACTAGGATAGGGAAACTGCTGATGGGTTTAGGATCCAGCCCTGGGTAATAATCTGTTAAATTTGATCCCACTGTCTATTGCCGAGTCAGGTAATGTGATCCTGTCTGTCATTGGGAAATTATTGCCAGGGCAAGGCACAAAGACCTTTTAGACAGCCTATATTAGTTGCTAGAGCTGCAGTAACAAAATAACTGCAACTAGGTGACAGAACAACAAAAATCTATTCTCTCTTAGTTCAGAAGCCTACAAGTTCAAAATCATGGTCTCAGAAAGGCTGGTAACTTCAGAGAGTCATGGGGGAGAAATCTGTTCCACGACTATCTTTTAGCATCCGGTGGTTTACTGGCAATCTTTGGAGTTCTTTGGTTTCTAGATGCATCACCTCAGTCTCCACCTTCCTCTTCACATGATGTCTTCCCCATGTGCACGTCTCTCTCCCAATTTCTCTTGGTATAATGACACCAGCCCATGCTAGATCCAGGGTCCAACTCTACTCCACTATGACGTCAACCTAATTTTATCAATCATCTCTACCGAGAGCCTACATCCGAATCAGGTCACATGCTAAGTACTTGGTGGTTAGGACTTCAACATATGAATTGGGTTGGGAGACAAAGTTGAATCCATAATATAACGAGAATATTCAAGGTCTGTTCATAGGGAGTCTACAAGGTAGAATTGGGCACTGGATAAGAAGGAGGCCACACCACTGGGAAGGCAAGGGGGATTTCAGCATGATGGAATGAGCACTGAACTGGGATTCGAAGGGAGAACATGGGTTCAAGTCCTGGCTCCAAGATCAGCTAGCTAATAATATTGGCAAGTCCCCTTCCTCTCAGGGCCTCCTGTTTCTTCTTCTATAAATCATCCAGCCCTACATAAAATGGCTGCCAGAGAGCTGGTGCAGATTGTCAAGCCTGCTTGACCTAGCTAGGCCACACTCCCCTGAAGCCAAACAAAGGACACTCCTTGTCTTCAGTGACACTCTCCTATTTCCTGTCAGATGGTTGTGAGAAGCCCTGAGAGGTTGTTGGTACTTGACCAGGGGCATTGAGGAGCATTGCAGTTGTCCTTAGCTGGGCAAGGTCCAAGGACCCACCACCCCACCTGCCTCCACAATCATTTTATCTGCCTGGCTTGCTTTAGCAAATAAAAGAACATTCACTTTGGAAGCATGGGCCCTTCATTCAATCCCACCTTACTCTTTTGAGAGGCTACCTTCCTTCTCAGACTACCACAGGATAGTAGAGTTCTAATATAGGAGTGGAGGCTAGGCAAGGGGTTAGGAATAGGAAGAATTTAGTGAAACAAAACAAAACAAAACAACCTTAGACTTATGTCGTGTTCCCCAGCATCACAGAACAAAGAAGGGGGCTTGATATCCTTTGTCCTCTGGCTTTCTCAGACTATCCTTTCACAAAACTCATTCATATAGGGATACTTATTCATATAGTAAGAAATCAAAGTTGAAAAAGGAGACTCCTATCCTTTAACATAGTAAGGGCCATATATGACAAACTCAAAGTCAACAGCATACTTGAAAGTAAAAAGCCCAAAACTTTTCCTCTAAAATCAGGAATAAGACGAGATGCCCACTCTTACCACTTCCATTCAACATAGTACTAATTTTATCCAGAGTAATTGGGCAAGAAATAAAAATAAAAGGCATCCAAATTGGAAAGGGAAAAACCCAAATTGTCTCTGTGTACAGATGACATAACATTGTATAAAGAAAATCCTGAAGATACATCAAAAGCTGTTTGAACTAATAAATGAATTCAGCAATGTTACAGGATACAGAATCAACACACACACAGAAATAAGTAGTGTTTCTAAATACTAACAATGAAGTATCTGAAAAGTTTTTTAAAATCTCATCTACAATATCATTAAGCAAAAAAAAATTCAGAATAAATTTAACTCTGAAAGTGATAAATTTGTACATCAAAAACAGCATTGATGAGAGGAAATGAAAAGGACACAAATTAATGGGAAGCTAACCTATGTTCTTGGATTGGAAGACTCAATATTGTTAAAATGTCCATATTATCCTAAGCAATCTACAGATTTGATAAAATCTCTATAAAAATTTCAATGGTATTTTTCACAGAAATAGGAACAAATTCTCAAATTTGTTGGAACCACAAAAGACCTCAAATAAATAAAGCAATTTTGAGCAAAAAGAACAAAACTGAAGGCATCACAATGCTTGATTTCAAAATACACTTCAAATCTATACTAATTAAAACAGCATGGTACTGGCATGAAAAAAAAAAAAAAAAGACTTATAAACCAGTGGAACAGAATAGAGAGCCCAGAAATAAATCATGCATTTCTAGTCAATTGATCTTTGACAAAGATGCGGAAAACACACACTGGAAAAGACATTCCCTTAAATAAACAGTGTTGAGAAAATAGGTCACCCATACGTAAAAGAATGACATTAGACTCTCATATCACGTCATATAAAAAAAAAAAAAAGTCAAAATGGAGTAAAGACTTGAATAAAAGACCTAAAACTATACTACTAAAAGCAAAGAGAAAAATCTCTTAGACATTTCTGGATAGTGACATTTTGGATATAACCCTAAGAAAAAAGGCTATAAAAGCAAAAATAAACAAATGGGATCATATAAAACTAAAAAGCTTCTGCATAGTAAAGGAAACAGTCAACACAGGGCAAGGATGATCTATGAAATAGGACAAAATGTTTGTAAAATATACACCTGATAAGGTGTTAATATCCAAAATACAGAAGGATCTTAAAGAATCTCAAATGCTCATACAATTTAGCAGAAAACAACCTAATTTTAAAAGTTGGTAAAGGATCTGAATAGACATTTCTCAAAAGAAGATATACAAATGGTCAACAGATAAATGAAAAAAATGCTCAAACTAAGTTAAATCATATCAAATTAAATTAAAGATAGAACTACTCTATAACTCAGCAATCTTACTTCTGAGTATATACCCAAAAGAAACAAAGTCTATATGTTGAAGGTATATCTGCCCTTCCGTATCACTGTAGCATCATTCATGAGAGCCAAGATATGGGATCAATTTAACAGCCCATTGATGGAGGCAATATAAAGAAAATGTTATGTACATTTGCAATGGAATATTATTCAGTATTAAAAATAAGGAAATACTGCCTCCTGATCACCCTGTTAATCTCCCTAAAGCCTGTGTCTGATTTGTGACATGAATGAAATCAGAAACATTATACTAAGTGAAATAAGTCAGACCACAGAAAGACAGTACTGCACGATCTCGTATACAGAATCTAAAAATGTCAAATGCATAGAAAAAGTGCATAGAACAATGCTTGCTCAGGGCCCAGGAGAATGGAGAACTGGGGAGGTGTTGGTGGATTGTGAGGCCTATAAGTTAAGGGAGTCTAAGGTACAGCAGGGTGACCAGGGTTTTAGTGCTGTGTTATCTACTTGAAATTAGCTTAGAGAGCAGATCGGAAATGTTCTCACCACATGCGCACACACACACACACACACACACACACACACACTCACACACAAATATATATGTGAAGTGATGGATAGGTTAATTAGTTGGATTTAATCATTGTACAAGGTATGTGTATATCAAAACATCAGTCAGTACACCCCAATTTTTGTCAATTACACCTTAATAAAGCTGGGTAGGAAATAATAACTCTATCATTGAAAAAAGAAAGGCAACTCCTGTTCACAAATTTCTCTAGGTTCTCAAATGTCTTCATCCTTAGCAACTCTCTCCTCAGCCCACTGGTCAGGGCCATTCCCTTGACCCCTGCTGGGTGCTATGACTGCCACCCTGTCCCAGATCCTTACACCTCCGACTCATTCTCCGTGATACGCGAATTATTCTTCCTAAAGTCCACGCCTGATCATCACTCTTTTGACTTAAACTCCTCAGAGTTTCACCTTGACCTTGAGGATGGAGTCCAAGTTTCCCGAAGCGCCTTGCTGCCGGGTCTTCCCGTGTGGTGGCTCTTGCAGTCCTCCCTGCTCTCGTCTCTCACCAGCCCCTCCCCTGGCACTGAACTTCTCTTTCCCCTGGAGGCTGCATCATTTCTCAACCCTGGACCTTTGACTACGCTGTTGCCTTTTGGGGAATGCTTCTCCTCTAGTTCCCACATCCCCGCGTCCTCACACGCCTTAGGTCCTCCAAGAAGCTTCCCTCTGCCCTGATCAGGTGGGGGCACCTTCCTGTAGGCTTCCCCGACCCCTATATTCTCATCACAGCTGCACTGTAACTGCCCTGTCGTTAGCCTGACTCTCCAAACACTGTAAACCCACTGAGGACAGGAGCTGTGTCTTACCGTAGTCTCTCCAGTGCTCCACATGTATCACAGGTACTCAAAAAGTTTTGCTACACAAATGATCGTCCTTAGCAATGCTGGATTGTCAAGGTATCAGAGCCATCCAATGATCTCCCTCCCCAAACTGCTAAATTAACAACAGTTATTTAATTAATATATCTCAAAATTAGCATGTTTGTTTTACATGTTGTCAAATGCACAAAAGAGTTTTATGCTACTCCTTGTCTTTGGAGTCCCATGTAAAATCAATGTGTCAGCTTACGGGGAGCAAGGCGAATAGAGAGACGAAGACTGTTGCTAGCAAACTCTCCTTCCAGTTCTGACTTCTGCCCCCAGGTAACTACAGATTTAGGGAAAGTGTTAACCTTGACCTTAGTTTACTTTCTATAAAGTAAAGAGATGATCTTTAAAGCTTCTCCCAGGTTAAACAGTCTTGATTGGAGGCATAAATTTATGTTTTCTGTGGTTATAGAAAATAAACTGTCATATCTTTGTTAGGAAGCTCTCTGACTTATTTGATGCTAAATGTTTCAATATGTACAAAACCCCAAATTAAGGTATTAAGGAAGTTTTAACTTGTTTTAAAATGATCTGCTTTACAAATCAGTTTTCAAGAAAACACTGTGGACACTACCGGTGTTAGTATATTGAGGGTTTTGAAAAAGATCCAACAGAACTTTCTGTCTAAAACGAGTCATTTCTGTAAAAAAACAAACAAACAAACAAAAAACCTATGTACATAAGTATCCAGTAAGTATTTACCAATTTAATTACTGATGAGATGCTTTGGCCCTTCATGTCTTCCCTTGAAAGTGGATTATAATTTATTACTGACAGGAAAACTTAAAAAAAATAAGCACAGATTAAACATACCAATAACTATGGAAAGCTCTTTTCATTATTGTAAGCCTATATGACTTTAATACGACCAAATATAAACACAATTTAACTATGTTGCCTGTTTTTAATGATAAAATATTCTATATAAATATGTATATTTTATGTGTAAAGAATATAATATAAAAGGGGAAAATATAGAAACTATAAAATAGAAATCCTAATTCTACCATTGTTAACATTTTGGCCTATTTGTTCCAGTTATTTCTCTGCATATATTTTAACATTGTCAGAATTACTCTTAAGATTAGAGTGGAGCACTTCACAGATAATTTAATATTCTTCTACACGTCATTTGTAATAAATGCTTAGGATTTCCTATTGTTGGGACATTTCCAACATTTCATTATTTCCAGATTGCCATTAGAAATGCTGTAATGAGTATTTTTTACATAAATCTTTGTCTATATCAATGATTGTAACTTGGGATATATTCCTAGGAGTGTATTTCCTTGGTTGAAGAATATAAATATTAAAGCTCTTGAAACCTTTTATCAAATTTCTTTCCAGAATGGCTCCACCTGCTTAGATTTCATCAACAGCACACAGAAATTCGCTAACCCCAAATCCCTGCCAAGATTAAGTATAATCTTGTGTTCTATACTTACTGACATGATGTAGGAAATCATTCCCTAAAACCTTGTTTTAGCTTGTATACTTCATCATTAATGAGATTGAACTTTGTTTCAAGTTTATTCATTTGTATTTTCTCCACTTATAAATTATGTGGTTACTTTTTTAAATTGGATTTTAAAACAATTACACCTGAGATAACTGTACTTACTATCACAAAAGAGAGTGAAGTAGCAGAAAATTTTATTACAAAAAGTACTTTTAATATTTAATTTCCTTGTAATTTCAAGCACTACTAAAAAAAACTGAGAACTTTTTAGGTTATTTAAAACTAGAACACCAGATTTCGAAGGACGGAGAAGCATTGGTGCAGAGTTGACAAATCGTGTTTGCCTTGGAATTTTGAATTCTAGAATTCATTTCCACAAGGTTTGTAGACACAAATGGCCAGATAATTAACTATTCTTACAAAAGGGACCAACTTTTGGGACCATCTGCCACCACATTCGTGGAAGTGGGCACCAGCCATCCATCTTGGTGCTCTGCCAGGCTTCCTAGGAAAACAAATAGAAGACGGATGTTTCTCTCACCCAAGTTCAACATGCAATTCACTATATCCAGTGTAGCAAGAGAGGTCTTGCTGATGATAAATGAAGATTTGCTCCAAGGCACAAGAACATTTGCAGGCTTTATTGACCAGCCCTCTCCTGAAGGAAAGGTTTCTGGGGAGCTTTAATTAACAAGCACATAAACTGAGGGACAGCCCTTGTGCACCAATGACAATTGTGACTTTATTAACGACTGCTTTAAACTGAACCAGCCATGAATGCCTGGAGGGTCTTGAGTGACCAAACAAGTGATGGGGTGGTCTTGCTGAAATATTGCAGTTCTTGTGATACCAGGGCTTATAAACCACTTGCCAAAGCCACAAGACCCAGAAGAACAGTATTTGTTTTTTTCCAAGAACTGATAGTCAAATTTATTATTTCACTTGCTCCTTCTATTTCACTTGCCTAATTTTTTTCTATATATGTATTTGGTGCTTGTTTAAAAAATATTCTAGATATTTATTTTTGCACATTAAATAAAAATATGGTCTTTATACAGAGTTAAATGGCAAAGAAACTACTATAAAAGGGAGACCTCCAGGACTCTCACACCCAACCAAACCCAAGAAGTAAATAACACCTAAAAAATGTCCTCCTTCATCCTTCTTGGCTAGACTTCTGATGCTCACTCAGTTCTCTTTCATGGTGCTATTCTTGTAGCTCAT
>JAJEJO010001956.1:0-254135 GCA_020662805.1 Glaucomys volans
GCAGAAAAATAATTTAAGCGAGAATTCTGAACAAGATAAATACTTATCACACAGAGCAATGGGACAAAGAACACCCTACACTCTACCTCATCATAAAGAAACTTTTTTTCTAAAATCAAGGAGAAAGAGCATTTGAAAGTTGAAATGAAAACACAGAAGCTGTTGATGAGTGTCCTGAGAGGACAGGAAGAACTGGAGGCAGGTGGGAATGAGGGAGGAGGGGAAGCTTGGGCTTTCCACAAAGAGTGGCTTGGGCTGACTCAAAAATGGATGTAACAGAGCAGCTAGTGTAGAATCAGCAGTTGCCACACACCAGTCAATGGGGCTAACTTTGAATATGTTCACATACTTGGTCTTCACAATAGCCCATCAATTAGGTACTGTCCTCTGTCCTTTATGGATGAGGACACAGAGGTTGCAGAAGTAAAGCAACTAGTCCTGTTCCCTCAGATGAAGGTCAGGCTGATGCTAGAGCCTGCAAGGGGATCTGTGTGTGAGAGCAAGAATTTGAAACCCAGGACCCAGCAATGTGATTTGATGGGACTTAACTCCAAAAGATGTGGCCTGCAAAAGTTGTAAAATAATCAGAATGGCTAACAGGAGTAGGAGAAGGGAGAGTAAAGTGCATCTGTCTAGACTTCTGTACGATACAAACCGGCAAATTCCACCTGGTGTTATGTTTTCAGGTATAGGGTGGCAGGGGTGCGAGTCAAGACTAACTCAAGTCAAGAATCTCAGGGTGATGAGATGGACATAGGATCAGAATGGTGAACCCTCAGAGGGGGACCTTAGACAGGAATGATGTTCACAGGTGTCCATCATCCTGAAAGGTCCCTGTTTCTTAGTCAGCTGATCCCTGCTGAGCACTGGGGGCTGAGCACTGAGTGTGGCCCTGGGTGAGGCAGAAACTTCCCTACTCTGGTGTGAAGAGAAGCTTCCTCCTCATAGGATTCACTTTCGGAGGTTACAGAAGTGGGCTTTAAATGGTGGCATTTCATTAGTTTGTTTTTTTCTTGGAGTAGATCTTGCATTTTGTTCATCTTTGTGGCCCTGACACCTAATTCAGTATGTGGAACATGGCAGGTAGTAAAAGAAGAAAGATGGGAAGAGAAAAGGAAGAAAGACTAGATATTTCTATAAATAGGCAAAATCTGCAAATAATAGGTAGTAAAGATTTATATGTTTAAAAAAAAAAAGAGTCTCTGGCACAAAATACACTGTTCTTATACACATTTCTTCCTAAACATGAATGAAACAGAGGTTACTTTGGGGTGTATGCACAGATATTCCTTTTGAAAGTCAGAAGAAACTAACAGGAGTTCTTCCTAATAGCCTCAATTTGCAAAAGGTCAGTGATACTTTTAGCTTGCCTTAATGACTGAGGGAAATCCCTTATTTGGACTTAGGGACGAAAGTTCTTCATGAAGTGTCAGGAGTCTTACAAAAGCATAATTAGGCACCCCAAATGTTGTAACAGCAAAACCCAGGTGAAGTATTTGGGTGAGGCGATGGACACATCTGTACTTTTAGATGTTTAAAAGGTTCAGAAAAAAAATTCATGCACAATCCCATGATTTAAAAAAAAAAAAGGTGGATGTATAGCTCAAGAGGCATTACAGGGCTGAAATATAAACATTTCATGACACAATTACCAAATATCTTGATGTTAAAAAGACAAGGTTGACTATTTATGTAAAAAAGTGTGGCTGCCAAGGCAATTCTTCAGTGAAGTTGGCTTTCCAAAAGGAGGTATGAAAGGCAGACGGGCACGGACCAGAGACTAGCCTTTCCCTGAACAGAATCAAATGCAGAAAGGCAGGCGAGCCCCAGATGGGTGGAGGCTTGCAGGAAGTGTGAGGATGGCAATAACTACAAGAACAGCAGTTAGCACCAACTCTACTGTGTAGACAGCATGGTGGTGACACGTAACAGAGAACACAGAATCATTCTACTCCTATTTTCTATCTCCTTTATAAAAAATATTCTTACAAAAGAAAGCAATGAATGAGTAGAGTTAAAAAGAATGTTAAGCCCAAGATAACTGATAAATCAGAAAGTGAGCATCCTTCTATATTAAGTAAGTTTAAGCCTCTGAGCCCAGGATAATTATATCCAAGGCCCACAGAGAATCTGCTTATTATAGAGCCATTGTCTATGTTTGGGAGAGATCAGAGAGAATAGAAAGAAATTTCAGAAAACAAGCCAAATGTCAATTCAAAAGGATAGAGGATTCAGAAAACACATAAAACTTCATATTAACTGAAAATTCTTCAGGAAGAACTGTTACACATGATTTGTGACAATTAGAAAAGCACTGACCACTGGGGCAGCAACTACAAGCACAACAAGCCACTACCCACCAGCTTCAGTTTATTGTGAAGTGAGGTTTCCAGCAAAAGAATGCTGCAAATATAATGCATTTTGATTTCAGACGAGACATTAGGGCATGGGTGTCCGGACTTCACTGTAGGGATGGAGCTGCTGTGGTTTGCTGAACTATACCCTTAAGGAGTGAAGACTACGCTCGCTGTCATCCTTGAGGGCCCTGTCCTTACTTCTGAACAGTTTAATCCACTGATTTAGATGAGGACATGTAGGTGGTACTTATTCACTGTAAGCTAGGAGGGATAAAGAATAAGATCACATTATCAAGATTAAAAAGTATTCCAACTCATTGGAAAATGGTTCAAAATGATTAGCATAATTCCTTGTTAAATTTGGCCTTACATTTATATGATGAAAAAAATTCCAATGTTCAAATACAGAACAGATGTGAAGCAACTAACAGCAGCTGATGTAAAAACCACCTAGTGATACAAACTGCTTATAAACTCAGTATTAGCCTACACTGTGCAACTCAAAGAACTTGCCAGCATAGGCCAAAAAACAGCACTGCCGTAATCAGTGCAAACTCTAGAATATTTTGTTTCTAAGCCACTTTTTACATAGGGACAATGACGCATGGAAAAGACCAACTAAATTCTAGCAACTATGTCACCTGAGGAACTGTGAAGGGGACTGAGGATGTTTATTCTGGTAGAGGAATTAGGGGAATTCAAAATAGTGTTCAACAAGTAAGGCATATTTTCCCTCCTGTGGAGAAATGCAATATAATTAATCTAGTTTCAGAGATTGCAGCCAAAAGACATGATTGGAATCTACATGGAGTTGCAGTCAACAAAGTGATGCATATTTTAAGAATTATGGCTGCCATAGGTGGGATGGGACACCCTATGTGTGGGTGACCTCCTTGTCACTAGGTAACCCCAGCAGAGGGGCTGTGGAGAGAGCCACTGGGTGGCTAGACCTATATGCTCTAAAGCCCTTCCTGGCTGCACCCCCAATGAAACTGGACATCAAGGATTATGAGAACACAATGAAACCAAGATGCAAACCAGAATAAAAGAACAGCTCTTTTTTCCCAGATGACTCTGCATTTGTTTGTGTTAAGTATAACATTTCCCCCTTTTCTTCAGGTTGTCAAGGGAATGTCTGAGCAGGAGTGAGAAAGATATTCAATCACATAATATGCCTTGACAATGTCATATTAGGCCTCAGAAAAAATACAGCCTTCTGTCTACTCACTGTTTTTGCACTGACAAGTTCGACAACCATTGTGATCAAGTTTGAAACCATAAATGCAGTCCTTCTCTGTCAGAGTGCAGTTTGATAACTCCCCACATGCAGGTGGATCAATTGTGATGTAGGTTGGTTCTAATAATAAACAGAGAAAAAAAAATCAATGAAACATATGATTATCTCTAGATGCTATTCGATCTTTGAAATCCCACACTATAGTAAGTTACAAAAATCCAATCAATAATATTCATCAAATTCTAAAATTTTTATAAAATCTTGTAATGTTGTTAACCCCTGAAATAAATATTTTTATTTAGATTTGTGAAGATGTGAATACTCTACTTCATTTATTTTTGTTTTTGGTGCTGGGGATCAAACACAGGACCTCACAAGTTAGGCAAGTGCTCTACAATTGAGCTACATCCTCCGATACTCCAATTCTCTATGTTTGAGCAATTTGTACATTATGGGGTACCCTGCAGATGAGAGGTTAAAATGTTACCTGTTTTTCTATTTCCTCATGATGACTTCTCAGTTTATTTTTTGTAATTATCAAGACCCAGTTGCCAAAGGTCAACTTTCAACTCTGCATTCTGCAATACTTCTGAAATCTGTTAGCATTTTTCCAAAATTAATAAATCAGAGATGTTTTTGAGAATAGTTTAACATACCTAAATGTCTTTTATCTTTTATGTGACACTCCCTTGCTTATGACAGATGATATGATGGATAATGGTGACTGAGAGTTTATCCTCAGGGCCTGGAGGCTATGGGAGTGGCAGGGTGAGGTACAAACATTCAGGAGAGAAGAACGAGCAGCCATGCTGGGAAGAGAGGCATGGAGGAAATCAAGATTGGAGGTGATGCTTTACCTTCTCTGCCAAGTTAAGAAGGAAGAACTGCTGCAGGGAATAACGGTAACTATGCACACTGGCTTCCATGTTATGTGTTTATACCATGCTGACAGTGTGTCCCGAAATGCCCGCAAGCTTCTCTGTACTACAATGAGGTGGGTGCTCTCATTACTTCCATGTCTGTCAGATGAGAAAATCAAGTACAATGACTTGCCTGCGGTCACTGCAGTAGTAAGTTCCACAAGACTCACACCCAGGCAGTCTTGCTCCAGATGCCACTCTGAGCTTCTATGCAAGACAAAGCCTGCTCAGTGGTACCTGTCCCGTGGTGCATCAGTGAGGGACAGCTGTGGGGTGGGAAGAGTGCCAGGCTATGGGAAGAGTGTTGCCAAAGGAAATAGAGACACTAACATATTTAAGGAGCATCTTTTCAACCAAAAGATACTGTGAGCTTCTTCAAATTGTTTCTCACAATATCTTTGTGAAGAAGCCAAGCACAGAATGTCTCTACCTACGTTTTCACAGATGGAAAATATGAGGTGCAGAGAGGGTAACTGGCCTATCTAAGTTTACATAGCAACCCAGTAGCAGGCTGGGAATAGAACAGAACAGAGGTTCCTGACCTCCCGTCCAACACTCTATCCATTAGTCCACACTGTCTTCTCAAGTTTCATCTTCCGTTACCATGGAAGACAGACCAAAATAAGTGTTTTAGCTGCCACTGCTAAGATCAAGAGGTTTACATTTTTATCCACCTCCTAAAATGGGACAATGATTCAACTCTTTGCAGGTAGGAGACAATGTTGACTTTTTAAAGAGATGCTCTGACCAGTAAAAATATGCATGATGTGAACAACATAGTTTTTCTGCCTTTATTACAACCTACAATTCAAAGAACATTTTCCTGAAATTTTTATATAAACTTTCCATGGCTATGAAATTTTTGATTTCCCTCAATGAGTGAAGTATTCTTTCTCATAGTTAACTGTTAAGTATCTAAAAGTATAGCTTTAAGAATAAATTAGGTAGAGTACTGCTTCTTTCCTACATTCTCTTTAAATTTACTGTAAACATCAGTCTTCAAACCTGTTTGTTTTTCTTTAATCATTACTCTTGTTAACCAGTCAAAACTAGGGTCTTATTCTAGCCATCAACCATAAAACTGCCCATGTTTTGTCAAAATTTTTCTACCCACAAGTACAAGACAGAGCGGGGAGAAAACTCACATCATCTTTAAGTAAACCACACCATGGGTTACCCCAGTGAGGAAGGACTTCAAGTTCTAGAGAGTAACTAGATCAAGGACTGGGGAGGACTCTGAAGTCTTCATGCAATGTTTTAGTAGATGGCGTGAGGATAAGAATAGTCTTGAGCATATTTACAAAGACCAGAACCTTGTATTCTTTACTGACGTTTAAGATGTGAGGTTTATAAGAAACTTTTGCCTCCAGAAAACACATTATGGGAAAAGACATGTTTGGGGAAGATTACAATGACACCAACACAAAATGTGCATAATAATCACAGGGTGGTATGGAATTCTATTCTGATTTGTTAAGAGACTGCACTGTCCAACTTCACAAAGAAGATCTCTCGCCTCTGAACAATATTTTTCTTCAATAGAGATGCTGTGCTATTTCTTGGTACATGTTATGATTAATGGGAAGGACTAGGAACATGATCTGTGGCTAGAAGGTGAACAAAAAAGAAATTAAAAAGAAAAACAAAAAACCCCAGACAGTTGTCTGAGGATCAGAACAACACTAACCATCCCACGCTCCATCCAAATGGCTCCATGGCTTGGTGAAGAGTCACATACATCTAACATGACTTTCTCCAGGACAGGAAATAGGTTCAATATGCTTCCCAAAACATTCCCAACAGCTTTTGTTCAGTTAAACAAATGAAAATTAAATGCACAGAAGGGCTGTTGGGTATATGATGGTACTAAAATGTGCATGTTAAGTATTTTAGATAAAATTAGCACTTCTGGATGGATGTGGTCACATGCTAGAAGTGAAAATTATTTTATGCCTCTAAAATCAACATTTTCCCATACATTTATGACCTACATTTAGATGGAAGAAATTGGCAAGTATATACACTGAAAATTCTGGAACCTTAGTTTTTAATATTAAAACATAGAAAAACTTTTAACAAATCATTTACTTAAGAAAACTGCCATTTTACGATGGAACTATTCTATTTCTCCTTGTTAGATTTTTCATCATGATAGAGTAATCATAGATAAAAGCATAATTTTTAAAGGCATTTTAACACTTGGCATCCTGTTTTTTTACTTTTAACAAATAAGTATCTTTTTCTAATTCAGATACAACTGGAGCAAATTCTAAAAGCCTTTTTGGGGGTGGTAACATATTTCCTGAGTCCTTACTACTATCATTCTACATCCGTGGAGCAACTTGATTCATAATGGGCACAACTGCAGGGAACTAGCTGGAGACATCCTAATATTGTATTCTGCAGCTGTTTGTATTCTATTGGTTTTCATCAGTTGAAAGAATTGTTTTCTACCTTATGAGGCTATATCTATAGTAGTTCGATTTCTACAAGAACAATATGACAATAGAAACAGGAAAGTATAAATGATCTATAAAAATTCCGATTTTATCAAACAGATATGAGAATTTACTTTCAGTCTAATATGTTAATATGTTAATATCTCAGAACCACTCCTACTGCTAATGTTAGGACAGTTTTTGAGAAAGAAGTACTGAGAAAACTGAAAATTCAACTCCTTATTCTGAGTAATGAACCACCAAGCGGGACAAACTTAACACCATCCTGAGTTAAAGTATTTTATTTTTTTGAGTTAAAGTATTTTAAATGGACACTGCATTTACAGTCCTGAAAGAAGAACAACCAAGAGCTGGTTAGATTTTTAACATAGTTTATAATCCAAGGGACTGGGAAAAGAGACGATTTTAAAGAATCCAGACTCATAGTATCAAAGTATGATGGTGCATTGAGGAAGTGTTGGTGAAACACATGAAGTGTGCACTCTGCTTGTCTCAAAGTTAAAATGTCCTGGAACTTGTCAAGAGTAGTTACTATTCTATACTTTTCTCTAGTGTATGCAACGGTGCTTTGCATATGGAAAATATCTGATGGATCTTGGCCTGAAAACCAGAAGGCTCTCATTGGAATCCTACACTTCCCCATGTACCTATATTACATGGGGTATGGTACTGAAATTATGTGCCAGGTAGTATATGACTTTCTGTAAGGGTGATGGTGACCTCTGTCCTCAGCAAGACTATGAACAGTTCAGCACAACAGAGGCCCTGCTGACTTCTGGAGGCACTGCTATAAACCTGTTGCTTGGGGCAAAGAAAACTGTGCCCTTTAAACTAGCTGGGTAGAGATGTATTGTCAAACATCTGTCAAAAAAAAGAAAAGGCTTAGGATCTCCTCATTCCGCAGAATGAGGAAGTGCTCACACAAAGGGGTAGGGTGGGGTTACTGGCGAGGGTAAAGTCAATGACGTGGTGCTTACAGGATCATCTCATCTGTATTAAATCAGCTGAGGAATTAAAGAAATACCTTAATGTCCTCCAAAGGAAGAAGGCTTGAAACAGCAGGAATTCAGTGTCTTTGGCTACAACTATTTCTAAAGGGAACCCTGGAACAGCTTCTTTGTGGAGAAGAATTCTAGAAATAGTTTCTGAGCCTAGAAGCAATAAAGAACAAAAATGGGTGTTTGTTATGTGTGCAACCAGTTTGCTGTTTCCTACTCTGCAGCTGAGTGGGAACCACCGTTCTCTTCAACCTATTGTTTTCTTGAATCACTTTTAGAGACTCTCTCAGCACCGCAGACTGTTCAGAAGAGTTATTTTCACAAGAACCCTTGGGATTGTGTCAGGCGTGCAGATGGGATGTCACCAATTTTTATCCCAGGTCCAAGAGGACAATTTTCTGGAAGGAAACCTCTTAGAAGATGCAGTAAACAGACACATATTGACACATCATTTTGCATATGTCCTAAGAAGCCCAGCAAACTCCTTATAAGAAACATATTTTCAGGAAAATGTTGATAGTTTTCAAGAATTAGGGAGCCTCAGACAAACTTTCTGAGTAACACCGTCATCTTTTAGACTGACATTCAAATGCTTCCTAGGAGCAATTCTTATCTATTCAATTGGGAAATTAAATCACCATGATCATAATGAATTTGATCAAGAATATAAAATCAAAACAAAAATCATGATTCTAACTCTAAAGCTGCAGCAACTGGTCATAAAATAACATATTTGATTATGTTATCACATAATTTATAATTATGGTAAACAAATCTAAGTGCTCTACTTTCTTGCCTTTTTTGTTATTTTGTAGAGAATCCTCAAAAAAGTGGCAGGGAAACTAGAAAATTCAAATTCAAATTCAACTTTTTAAGATGTTGATTTAGTTTTGTAAGTCTTATCACATTATAGATAGTCCAATGACTGGAAGAAAAACAGCAAAAAAGAATTTATTTTGACAGTCAGGTGTGTTAAAATGGGCAATATGTTAATTTGCTTATAAAACTGTTTCTATAATCACTGGTTTTATTATATTTCAGTATCAGGAGCTTAAACAAAAATATTAACAGATTTTTTTTTAATCTCCATAACTCTAGTGAACTTCTGTTTTTTTTTTTATTGGTTCTTTTAAATTATAAATGACAATAGAGCCCATTTTGATATACAGCAGGGAACAAATCTTTTTTTTCACAATGTAGATTCACACGATTCACATAATCTTACATATACATAGGGTAATACTGTCTCAGTCTACAATCTTTTCTTCCCCTACTCCCTCCCTACACCATCCATACTTCCTCCATTCTTTTCTTAGGTGAAAAGAATAATAACCTCCCCACATTATGTAACAGCATCCACTGATCAGAGAAAACATTTGGCTTTTGGTTTTTTGGGCTTGGCTTATTTCACTTAGCATGATATTCTCCAACTCCACCCATTTACCAGCAAATGCCATAGTTTTATTCTTCTTTATGGCTGAGTAATATTCCATTGTGTATATATACCACAGTTTCTTTATCCATTCTTCAACTGAAGGGCATCTTGGTTGGCTCCACAATCTAGCTACTGTGAATTGAGCAGCTATGAAGACAGATGTGGCTGCATCCCTATATGTTGCTGATTTTAAGTCCTTTGGGTATACACCAAGGAGTGGGATAGCTGGGTCAAATGGTGGATCCATTCCAAGTTTTTTGAGGAATCTCCATACTGCTTTCCAGAGTGGTTGCACCAATTTGCAACTCCACCAGCAATGTATGAGTGTGCCTTTTTCCCCACATCCATGCCAACCCTTGTTATTGCTTGTATTCCTGATAATAGCCATTCTAAATGGAGTTAGATGAAATCTTAGGGTGGTTTTAATTTGCATTTCTCTGATTACTAGAGATGATGAGCACTTTTTCATATATTTGTTGATCACCTGTATATCATGTTCTGTGAAGTGTCTGCCCAGTTCCTTAGCCCATTTATTGTTGGGTTCTTTGTATTTTTGGTGTAAAGTTTTGTAGAACTTCTGGTTTTGAATGAATCCATACAAGGTCCTTCTTGCTATCTTGATTACTAGGAGTTGGCTATCTTTCATACATAAAACTAATTATCTCCATTGAGAAATGAGTGAAATACTCTTTCTGATTAGCAACCCCAGTAAGGCTGCAGACAATCAGCAGGTCTTGAGTATGGGTGGGTGAGTCTGGAAATGTCCAACTGTGGATGGCATACAGGGCCAACCTTCTTAGGTTAGCTGCTGCACTGCCTGTGAGGGTAATTAACTGGTTCCAGGTTTTGAGAGTCTCCATGAGTGTCACCTCCAGGTGCTGAGCTCTGGGTGAGTAACAGGGCTGAAGGGTCTGGCTGTGGGTAGCAGCTGTCTTGTGGCACCCTTGACTCCCATGCATCCCTATTCACACACATGCTGTTTTTCTCTCACTATAGATAAATTTCTAAAACAAGTACTTTCTGAGAATGGATACATTCTTACATGTCTTTTCTAAGTGAAAGAAATTTTAACTAGGAGCAATAAGATAAATGAAGCTAATTCCTGTCTGTCTCTCACTCCTCTCAGTATTTCTCCTTTTGGACTTTAATAATGCTTTGCATATTTCACATAGCTTTTCTCTCTCAATTCATAAGTCTGCCTACTTGTGAGAGACAAAAATGAACGATTATGTTCTCTTTTCAGACTTAATTCAGGCACTCTCTTTCCTAAGTTGTGTTTTTCTTCTGGCTGGACTTAGCTAAGCCATGTGAATAGCCAATGAGTGGGAAAATTCCAAAGCTTTACTCACTTTATATGGCAGTTCAATGGCTAAATATATCAGGTCTCCTATAGCCCACCAGTTAATGGTAGCCTGTCCAGGGCCATAAAACTGGAGATAAGGCTGGCCAAGACAGAACGAAAAGAGATAGCTTATCAGTTTTACTGTATCTTCATATGTCATTCTGTTACCACAATTGCTTTTCAAATGTGACCCATAACGAGGCAGAATACCATTCGAATAAATCACCTAGTTGTCAACATAACTGGAGCCTGGGAAGAGAAGCACAGTGAAGATCAAATTTACCCAAATGAAGCAGAGGGAAAACTACTGATGCAAACAAGAAGAAAAGAGTTTAGGATGCAAAATTCCCTAATCTGGAAGTGGGAATTTCCATGGGATATGAATGTGTACTTTAGAAAATCTCATTAAGTCATGGAAAAAAATCTTCTACAGTGGGGAGTTCTCAAATTCTTTTGACCACTGCAGATTTAGTTATCCTTTCTCCCTTTGTATATATTTCTCATGACAACACCTACATCCTTGTAATTTCTGCAGCACTTATCTCAGAGCACTTTCTTTGTTTTATTTTAAAATGAATGGTGTGAAAATGTTCCCAAGATTTGTATTATTTTGTGGTCAGATAGAGAAACAACGACGTATTTATTTTAGACCTATTTATTAGCTTTGTATGCTTTTTCCAAGGAATCTTGGCTGTTGGACATATTTTTCTTCCTTTACCAATCTCACATTTAATAGGAAAAGGCAGCAGTATGATTATGAGATTATTATTGAAAGACCACAAAAGACAAATGAAAAAAAAATTCTTAATAGAATGGGCTATCTTTTTCCAGCAATGCAGTTTGAGCAGCTCACAAACCAGCAGTGGATTCCAAGAATAACCTAGACTTTATATTTGTCTTATATTTTATTCTTATATTTTTTATTATTTATTTTCGAAGGGAATATACCTTGGTATCCTTTAGGTGAAAGCATGCCACATTCATGTGAGCATGTGTGTATATGCACAATTCTAATGGCTACATTCAACTCCAGCAAGTGGCCACAGGGGCAGAGTTCTGGTAATCTCAAGTCAATGGCTGAAAACTACAGAGGAAGGGTCCTCATTTTAGGGACAATGCCTCATTCACTGTTTATAACTTCAGCACCTGGTACAGTATGTGGCCTATTACTGGTTAATGAATGAACAAAGAGGAAAAAAGGACATCTAAGTACCTAAAGTCAGGGCACATCATTTAACAGAGAAGGGCTCAATATTGTCCCCATAACGCTGAATCTCTGATTTCTCACTATTAGAAGACTGGACAGTTAGTGTCATCGTGCCTCATCACCGTGGCAGTCCCCTCTACGCAGTAACACAGTCGATGAATGAGCTCCCCTGAAGCAGCAAGCTAGATCTGAGGGCTCTTGTGAACTTGACATGCTCCTAATAGTGAAAATGGAATGAAAACCTCCCAAATCAAAGCAGTTCAAAGTACGATACTCAGGGATACCACCCAGGTTCCTGCAATGGGCTAAAATATGATCTCCACCTTGGCCTTAAGAATGCACAGAAGGTACATTCTTGGAGGCCTTCCGTCAATGTCTTATCCTAAGTCTGACACACCAAATTTCAGTTCTTTAAAGGATTCATTTCTGGGACCACCCTATTCCTTGATGATCCCAAATGAAAAAAATGTGGCTAAAATAGTCCTGAAAATAGTTGGACACTTATCCAACGTAGGACTCATCTTGTACTAGATGAGGTATGGGTGCTTTTAACTGCTCAGCAAAGTCACTACATGACCGCCTGCACAGTCTAGAATGCATCAGAGGAGAGAAGGGAAGAGGTCAGACCAGAATGTGTAGGTGTTGCTGATAGAATCTCATAGACGAGCACATGACGGGCGCTGAGGAACTTAGTGATTTTACTCAGTGGGGACCTGAGTGGCCATGGTCAGGACCCAGGGTCTGGAGTTTGTGAACAAGGCTAGCAGAAAACAACCCTAAGGAGAGAGGGAGCCAGAGAGAGCAGGACAGGGCTCTAGGACTGAGTGATGTTCCTGGGTGGGGAAGCGAGGCACCATGGACAAGTGGAAGCAAGAAACAAAGCCAGCTGTCCCAGAGGTCAAACAGTAAAGGTCAAAAAGGAAGTCTCAACCATGAGGATGGACTCAGGAGCAAGAACAGCATTTGAATTTGAACCGTGAGGATTAAGGATTTTCACATCCATCATCTTATTTTCTTATTCTTTCTTCTGAAGTGGAGGGTCTTAAGAGAAGCAATGCTAAAGGGTCACAGATTTGGAGACAGAAAGCTGAGCTTGAGTCCCTGCTCTCATTTAATATACCACCATGAACCTCTCCCAGCTTCTACAAAAATGAAATGCTCCTTATTTCTACCTCATGGTAGTCCTGTAAGGTTCACATACGGTTGTAAAGAGGAGACAAACTCTAAGGGGTACGTGAATGACTCGGTGCTGTAATGATGGTTGTAATGACAACCCTGCCTGCTCAGAGCTAGAACCAGTCTCAGATAATAGTGAATTAATGAAATATGAACCCTTTCATGGATCTCAAATGTTCAGCTGATACATGGTGTGACAATCGCCTCAGCATTCTGAACCCTATCCTTTGTAACTTAAGCGTCATTTTCTATCTCCACTGAAAATGCAAAAGGCATCTGGATGTGGGTGGGTCTGTGGTGTCGTTTTCATATGGTCTGGTAAGCTTTGGAGCATGTTAGTGACCAGCCACTGGCGCCTTTCACCTTTGCTGAGTAGCAGTCTGAGATCATTGTTCCACATTTTGACCGTGCCTATGGTGTCTCCAAGAGCACAGGAATCTCGTAGTCATCAGCTTATCCAATGTGAGCTGAAACAATGACTGTGTGCCTGGCTGACTGCGTCCTTCCTTTCTCATGACAGGGGCCTTGCTGGATCTTTAGGGACAAGGGCAAACTCATCACAGTTTCATTTACACTATTTGGTATCTTTGCCAGCAGTCCTGCCATTCTCAACTTAAAAGAAGGTAGAGAAGAACCATGCCTAAAAGCTGTCTTTGATCAGCACATCACAGTTTCAGTAGGACGGTGATCTCAAACTTGTGTCAACAGTAAGAGAGTTCAACCAGTACTTTCTTAGGATTGGGGGTGTTTTACTCAAAGAATAATGTTCTCATTATCTGTCCTCCAAGTATGAGGGCTCTCTGACACAAAGTGAATATGTATGGCACAGAATCTCTATGGAATCTTTTTGAAAACTTGGCTCACAGAAAGGATGACAGATTCATCATTTTGAAAAGCTTGGATCTTGCTGATCCCTCTCAATATCCAATGCCTCAAGCCATCCCAAACTGACAGCTTATTATCTCTGAACATACTTTAGCTTTGCTAACAAATCAAGACTCCCTGAACTGTTTTAAAAGTGAGCCGATATGCAAGGCAATAGTTGTCCAATTAAGGTGAAAAAGAACATGGCCTTCACCTTCCCACTGACAGCCACACTGAGGGTGGCTCCATCACACCAGACCCAGGAGCAGGGGCAAAGAAGCAGCAAATATACAAACAAGCATATACACAAAGCCCCACCTGATTCCACAATAGAGCAAAGGGAGTCCAGTTTTACCAGGAAAGAAAGCTTTTTTAAAGTACTCAGGTACATGTAAGTAGAAAAAAAATGACCAGCAGTGGGAGATGAGACTGGCATACAGAATGCACCCTGCAAGGTCTGGCACTGGGCTAGGGGTGGCATACAAACTCAGCTCAAAGTCTGCTCCAGCAGCCAATGTGAAAAACAAATCCACAATGCTACATGACTCTCTGGGTCCACAGTGACCAAATCTCAAACACTTTAGAATTTTCTGGGGATTTTTCATCATGTTTTACTCTGGTGCAAAACAGAAGCTAGAGTTTTAACCTGACTCTTATTTCTGATTGACAAGCTTTCCAGTGGCCTGGATACCTGAACTGGGCTCTGTTTTAAAGAAGCCTCATACAATTAGTTAATTTCTCAGATACAAAAGTTAAATCCACTTGATGTGTAAGCAGGTATCCTATGGTAAATAGAAACTGAGTTGACCTGCTAATAACTCAAATTCAAAAAAGTGTACATCCAAAGGCACTATGTCTGTTATATCTTCTGACAAATTTCAAAAATGTGCTATTTAGTATTGCACTTCCCCTATCAAATTTAGATCAAACTGATGGCTTGTGGACAGGAATCTGGCATTGCTGGATCCCCTGTAATGGGCTTCCCCATCTGCACCCTGGGACTTATGCAGTGAGCATCCAAATCTCAGGCTGAGAGGCAGATGCAAGGGATGACATTGTTCCTGCCACCTCAAGAGCCACAGATGATGGAGACACCCACAGAAGCAAAGGACATCCTCTAGGAGACATTTCTTTACTTTCAGTTGTTCCTATTTTTTAGATTAATATCACAGCAGAACTTTTATACACCTAACATTTTATTTTCAATGATCAGTGCAAAAAAAAGAACAGTTCTAATAGGGTCTCTAACAGTGATGCACTGGGACTATTCATTATCTCCAATGCTAATGCTCATGTCCTAAGCAATGAGAAATCATTTTGCTTTTAAAAGATACATTTAAGACTATGCCACAAAACTCTTTAAAATGGTATGATCGGAAGCAGAATTAGAGAAAATATTAAAAATAAATTATATTGAGTTATTAACACCTATTTTAAAAGAGCAATTTCAATAGGGAAATTATTTTTATCTAAATTATTTGAAAATGTGTTTGAACTGAACACCAACAATTTCACAAAAATGTACAATGAACACCAACCATGATGTATACCTTCAGTTTCTATAAGCTACAAAAATACTTGCAGTAGGTGAACGGGTATTTTTTTTAAAAAATAAATACACCAGGAGTGATGCTTACAAATAAGTGTTACTGATAAAAGTATTCACTTTTGGAGGGTACATGCTTGTGTCCCCAAATGCTGGTCATATTAAAATTCTATTTGAAACTTGTCTTCAGATTTGCTTTCAAAACAAATGACTACGTCATAGAAGACATTTTACTGTCACATCTTGTTTACGCTGAAAAATCTCAACTCTGGCAGACCACATACCCTTTCCACCAGACTTAGACATGAATGATTTTGGTTATTTCCCAGAATCTAATAAACCTTCAAAGTCAGAGGTTTACAAAGCTGAGGATATTCCAAAGGATAAGCTGTGAGCTCTAGTGTCAGTTTCAAAAGAGATGCACCAAAAATATTCTGAGTGACTGCTTTCTTGGAACAAAAGTATAGTTTTCCCACATAACCAATTATGAAAGGACACTTCACTTGAACATGTAAATCTTGGTATGTTTAAAAATAACCTTATTATACAGTCAGAAACTGCAGTATTGTTGAGAACAAACGTGCTTCATAGGAAAAGTACTGAGAGCAATCAATTCATTAGAACTGAGGCAAACAGAGGAAGGAGATGAAGATGAGGATTCTAGAAGAGGATGGTCAAACATAACCATAGTTAGGTAAAGCAGAATTTCTCTTTCAAGTTGGAAACTGTGATTACCAGTTAAAAGGTTAAATCCTATTTGGCTGACAAAGGCTAATTCTTCTACTTATCAATGGCAATACTCTAAGGAAGATGGGATCTTTCTTTTTAAAGCTTGCAAGCCTTTTCTGAAGGGCCTGTCTCTTAATAAACTTCATTAACTTCTGTTTGGTTGCCTAAGACTTGTCTCTTATCCAAAAAAGTTTAACACAGTCTCAAAAGAGATCGTGTTTATTTAAGCTTGTTGGAAAAACATTCCTATCATTTCAAGAATGACTAAATATTTTTCATTCACATAGTTAGCATTCCAGACCATGTTTTCCTGCCTCTGTTGATTAGATGAAAATTAGCAGGACCAAGTCTGATCTATTAGATGCAATTATCATCTTAGTAGGGAAATCACGAGACTCCCAGCCCTTTTAGGTATGGGAGGGAGACAGCAGGGGAAATAAGAGGAACCTGCCCCCTGCACACTACTGCATCATGGCAGTTCTCCACAATTGCTGAACTCTGCTAACTCTGAGGCAGGGGCCCTTCCACTATGTGCTCAGAATCAGCTCTGAACAATTCTGAATAGTTAAGGCATCACAGATCATCTGTAAATTAGGAGTGTAAGGCCAATAAACCTTCCTTTGTTTTTTTTTTTTGGAAACTTTTGGTCAGTGTGCCAATCCCCACTCATCCCCCCCAAAAAATCAAATACAAAGTGCAAGGCATTACTGACACAGACTTGGGGAACCAGCAGCAAAACTTCTGGCTCTAATCAAGAACAACCTGCTTGTTCAACCAGATTAATCAACCACTAACCTGCTTCTGCAACATTTATTTTCACATCTGTTTGGGTGTTAATGTAAGTAGTGGATCTAACAACCAGTGGAAGCCACTGGTGGAAAACACATCTTTCTGCAAAGCTATGAAAACCCTCAGATCTTAAAAGTGATAATTTAAGGTCAGAGGGGAAAGTCTTTTACATGTTTCATGTACATTCCAATGTTATTTTACATATCTAAACATATTTATTTTTTAAATGATCAGAAGAAAAAGTACAAATACTACAGAATTGTCATTGAGAAATTTCTGATGTTCAGTTGAAAGATCTAGGTTAACACATGGTCATCTGCCATGCATTTGGTACCCAACATATGACCTTATTTGGACAAGCAGAAAACAGACTGTGTTATATTTTAATTTCCATTTATGGAACTGGTTTCCAGGACATTTAGAGTTAAAGGATAAAACAGCATGCCTGACAATCTTTAGGATATTACGAATATTTTATTATTCTTGGCTTACTAATAATAGCACAGTAATAGGCCCTAAAACACTACCACCCATAAACTAAGTTTTGAACCCTGTTGTGTACCAGAATGTTAATAACATGTGACCTGTGGCATCTTGGACTTCACCGCCTCTCTGGGGTCAGCCAAACTATGCTTGACTCCTTGCCACAGAAGCAGTAGCTTAATCGTCTGAGATACTGTTCAGTGAGGAAGCATTATGGGCAGGGCTGGAAACATTTTTTCCTTGTTTCAAGGAATTCCACCCAGATATGTGCCTGGTACAGACTTTTCTGGCAACCCAGTGGAAATCTCCCTTGAAGCACAGCTTGGTTCAAACTATATCAACATTCACAAAAAAGAATACAGTGCTCCTACACAGTTAGGATGCATGATGAAGGAGATGGTATACTTGACAGCTTATGGCCCTCCAGTCTTTTAGGGTGCTGCAGGCAATTTCTTGGGTGAGATGATGTTGAAGTGGTTTACTAAATCCACATCGGTCAAGACATGCCTACCACCTGATCTTCAATACTGTCCCACTTAGGACCAGGATTCTCGTCTAAGTAAGGAATCCCAGGAGCCAGGTGGTAGTTGCAGGGGATAGTTGATTTTTCTGGCTCAATTCACATTCCAACCTAAATCCAGAAAATTAGAAAGAATCCATGCATAGTGAACCTCTTATTCCTCCACTTCAAGTTGATTAAGTCCAGGTGAACAGAATTATTAGGCCTGCCTGAATCTCAGCTCTCTATCTGATGATAATTCTTCAAATAACACTGCTTTATGTTACCATGGATGAGTTTTAAAAATAGTGAAATAGAATAATATGATGAACCTTCATATGCCCATCACTCAGTTTTGAAAATCTATGAAGAACTGACTTCCTGGGATAGAAAATTGATTTTACTTTGATTTCAGAGAAACAATAGCAGTAGAAAGGAAACTACCTACTCACCAAACTTAAGCATGGAATTTATTTATTGGCAACTTGAGTAACATTTCTAATGCTATCTTTTAAAATATTATCTATGTTGTTCTTAGTTCTTGAAAAGTGCTACTATGGTAGGCTCCAAAATCCCTAAAATCATCAAAATCATTAATTCCTCCCTGTAGGAGGCTCTGCACACAACCCAGCCTGAAGAACACTCAGGTCACAGTGGCCACCTGGGTGGGGTCCAGACACAGCCCAAGATGAGATAGCAGATCAGGTCTGACGTTAAGACTTGTAAGTCAAGATGAAATGCTCATCTCCTTCATCAGGTGTCAAACTACATTGGCACCACACCTGTCCACGTCTCTTGCATTTTTCTTACTGAGCAATCAGAAGCATGTCACATACTCTCACAGCCACACTTCCCTCCCCAACACTTCATCTTACCTTCAACAATACAGCAACAAGATTTGTAATGGAAATGGTATCCTGTCCCTGGCGTCCCTCTGACATTAAGAATCACCTTGGGCAACATTTATACATGACAGTACAGGGGTTGGGGTGGGGGGAGATAGCAGATTGTTTTAAATAAATACCATATCTTAAACAAACAAACAAAAAACTAAAAACCAGAATTGCCAGTGTAAGTAACTGAAGTAACAATGCAGCTGCAGCTACATATGCACAAGGCATGTCTTAAAAACATTCAGTATTAAACATCAGCCTTGGAGAATCTAGGGAACACCACTCTGATTCTGGACTTCAGGGCTGAACTGGGAAAGAACAAACTGCAGATTACACCCCAGTCATGGGAGGCCCTGATGGCTGCCGCAGGATGGAGCTGAGTGGAGTGTGCATCAGCAGTTGATATGAGGCTGATCAGCCCAAGCTGCCTGGAGATATGTGGGCACACTGCACGTCAAACATACACAGTACTCTGCTTTCTGTTCTCAAAAGGTGCTTTCAAATACGAGCATCCTAACATTCTTTCTTCAACTGATCGGGGTTCAAATGGCTGTCAGCTTCTTGGGCTCTGCTTAAGGTAGCCCTATATCAGGGTCAATCTCAGCTAAGAAGGGGATCTGCAGGAACGGGCTGGCAGGGACTTCCTACTCCACTCTTTCTCTCCTTCCCTCACTCATTTATTCATGAAAAGCTTTTTGAGCATCTGCTCACACACAGATGCCACTAAGAATTCAAAAGAATATGGCAAATTCCTTTATCACTGGGGACAAGGCCTCTATTTGGAGTGCAGTGCCCTGTTTGTTTCAGAGGCAGGGTCCATAGCCTGGGCTCCAGGACACACTGCTGCCAGTTCTGAGCTGTCTGACCCAGAGCAGGTCCCATGACCTCCAAACTGGGTGTTCTGCTGTGGAAAATTGGGATGACGGCACCTGCTCTGGAGGGAGGTTGCAGGGATCAGATGAGCTGATGCTCTTCAAATACTCTGGCCTGGCACACAGGAAGTGTCTAAGAAAAGTTAGCTACTGTCATTAAGGGTTACAAATAAAATGATCAAATGATGCTGGAGACAGATAAAGACTGATTTTGCTTTTCCCTCCCTATTTTGGATTTTAGTTTTTAAAAAGGTCATGTCTTCCATGTATATACTTAAATCACAAACTTTACATGCTGTTCCATGCTTTTCCATCCCAGCTCTTTACAAGAGTCTAAAAATAAAAATAATGGGACTGATAAATAAGAGAAGATGGAGAGAAAAGTCAGCAAAACAAAATAAGGGAACACAAACTGACAGACTGCAACGGCTTATCTGTGTACCTGAATTGGGTGTTGACAGTAACTTGCTAAGACTTCATCATAAGAGTACTTAAGTGCCAACTTAAAAAGCACTTAGGTGCTTGTGAATTAAGTTAGCTGTCAAGTAACAACCTTGTCTCTAAGGGCCCCCAGGCTCAAGTCCCCAGTCCTCTGGGAGTAACCAGGCACATTATGGTGTCACTTGGAAGGTATGCATCTCCAATAAAACCAAACCTACAACAAGGTTCTTCCTCCCTGAAGGGGTTAACACGTCATATATGGCAATGAAGTACCTTATTTAGAAGGAATCTAAAGCCGCAATCCTTGTGTGGGATTCTCTAACTTCAGACCATGACTGTGTACCCTGAGACGCAGCTAAGAGGGGAAGGGCTGGGCCTGGGCCCTTGCAAGTACAAGGCCCTGGGTTCAATCCCTAGCACAGCAAAAAAAAAAAAAAAGAAGAGGGGAAGGGCTTGTTAGGCAACTGTGTGCACAGGAATTTACTGTGTGTCTAAACTGTGTCCAAAGCAGTGCTTCTGGTTTTCTCCAAATGATTGTGGCTGATTGCTTATTTAGTACACATTAACACCTTGTCCTCTCATTTCATTACAATCCTTTTGCTATTCTGAAATTCAGAATTTAATTTCATTTGAAATTATAGTTAAGTAGGCTATTCAATGCTCCTAAATGCTGAGAAAAGATATTTTTTCATATGGTTCCATAAACTTGCTTGGACTCTATAACAAGACCTATTTACCTTGTATTATTTTGAAAGTTTATGAGAAATAAATAAACTTTCATCTTAAGGGGTGCACTGTTTTTTGAATTCCATACCAAAGATTCTTTCTGTCCCCATTACATCTTAAAATGAGAGTTACTAAAGAACAATCTTACATGAAACTCACCATCCAACTACAGTTAAAACAAAAACCCCCCAAAACAAAACAATACACCAAAGATAAATCAGTTCTCCGAGAACTAGAAAATGGAATCTTCTGAAAGGGCTGATGAAAAGAGGTAAGTGCCAGAGCATGAAGAGGGAAGAAAGCAGACCCTCGGACTCTGAGAGCTGCTTGAGGTCTGCCAAGTGCGGTGGGAGGGCAGTCAGGTGCTCACTGCTGAACACCTGAGTGGCTTTCAGACTGCAGATGACTTCTTCCCTGCTACTCCACTCCACGCTCTCCCTAACACAGAGCCAGAAACCAGAGATGAGGAGAGATTAATAAGAGAACTAGAAATAGGTGGTGTAAGCTGGGATGACCTTTGGGGGCAGGGAAGTGACATAAAGACAGCTGACCCTGACAGGGTTTCACCTTATTGCAGGTATGCCACACACTGGTAACTTAGGGAAATTAAATCTCTCTCAACCTTATTTTCCACATCTCTGAAATGGGACAATAGGACTTCCTTCAGCACAGTGCTGTGATGGCGAAGTCAAACTGGGGACAAATGTCAAGTACCACACCCCACCGTCCTTGAGATGCATGCTCTTTGTCTTCTGGTTTAATGTAAAACCTAGCCTAAATACGTTCTTTGAAGTCAAAGCTGTCTCTTATTTATGTTTAGTTTTTGGACTACAGGAAATGCTTCTTTAATTTTTGAAATTAGTGGCTCACCCAAACTGTAACTCCTTTCTCACACGGAGAAGAATTAGATTGCAAGTCTATGCAGATGCCACAAAGAATAAACACTAACAAGACCGAACTCACTCCCTAGACAAACATCTACTTGGGATAACAACAAATCAATTTCCTACGTGGCATATGTATTTCTATTCATGAACAGCTTCTCTCTCCACTCACACAGACATGCAAATGGAAGAAAAAGATAAGTGCAAATGGAAGAAAAAGATAAGTGCAAAAGGATCTGCTCTCCTTTGGTAGGAAAGGGCCAAACAGCCCTTTATTTTTTAAAGGAAGTTTTTAAAATCTTACTTTGAACTTATGAAGTAATCCACATGAGATTAAAAAGCTGGTGTTGAATGGATTACGTAGCTATGCTTTTTATTTTTCCTTTGGTTTCACCCACATTGATACATAAATATTTTGGGTTCACAACAGACTGTCCCTTAACCTTAGGGACAACATGCACACCTTTATCTGCATCGCAAAGCACCCTTTCCTGCAAAGCCAACTACACAAACATTACACATATTTCTACACACTCCCTTTTTTCCAGCACTGAAACACTTGCTTGGATGGGAGGAGTGTATGTGAGAAAGGAGGGTCAATTTCCAAAAAGGCATCATCTGGAAGCTATCGAGACTTGAAGCGTGGCAGCTGCACTCTGAGCAGAGTAATGGTGGGGGAACTGGTGATGTCAATAGGACTAGAGTCCTCCAGATTAAATTTTTATATGATCTTTTTAAAGTCAATAATAAGTCTAACCCTTCAAAGGTTAATGAAGCTAGTCAGCATATTTTTAAAGTCTGAATTTACTAAAATTTAGGTGAAAGCAAAAGACTTTTTGATATTTAAAAGACAGTCTAATTAGTTGACTTTCTGGAAAAACTTGTTTTTTTCTTATTATCTATTTTAGAAAGTTCTACAAGGACCCATCCTTAACATGGATTAATTTTGGACACACATTAGTTTATTTTACTATGAAAATATGTTTCTCAATGACAGATAACCTCTATTGGATCTATCACTATAAATATCCAATCTGTTGTCTGTTCTAACAGACAGAAGATTAAGACTGGACAGAAGATTAAGACTGACATGACTAATATGGAAAGAATCTTCAAGGTGCAGGAAATGGAATGGAAGAGTAACTGGGATGGAAAAATTAGTCCAGGATACCTCAGTTTCTCTCCACTGAACAGAAGGGATGAAGCACACGCCAAGACATAAGTGAAACCATTAGTGGAATGGCAAACCCACAGTCATCATGGTTTCACAGAAGGAGGAAGGATGCTCAGACCAAGCAAATGCAAACTGCCTGTGATGATTCGATCCTTTTCTTCTAGCTGTCAGGGCTCTTGGGTTTAGGGAAGCAGCACAAGTTGAACATGCTATGCATGAATCATGGATCTTGATTTCCAATTTTATTTCCCTGTGTTGACATTGGATGTTAATTAGGTTTACAACAAACTGAATTAAAACGTATATACCCTCATACTGTAATGTATTCATGTAAGTATATGTGCAATGATAAAAAAGACCACACTACTCTCATTTTAAATTTGCAACATTTTCCTCAAATGATGAATCAGGGCTGTATAATAAATTGATCTGTAACTAGTAACAGCATGAGGCAGACATTATGACTGGGGAAATAAAAAACAAACAAGAACATACTGGCAGAAGCTTCTCCAACAGGAGACGTTTGCCAGACACTCATCAGAACTACAAGGCTTACCTTCACACACGGGGCAGCATTCCCCAGGCACTTTCACAGGGTGCATGCAGCTCTGCCCGCAGGCGGTGGCCACGCAGTGGGGCTCTCCATTGATACACTGGCAGAACGTGCAGTCATCTTCCCGCCACCGGTCTCCATGGGCACGGATCTGGCCATTGGCATAGCAGCCGGCGGGATTGTTAAAAGGATAGACTGGATCTAAATTAAAACAGGAGTTCAGAGTAAGATTGAGCACAATCTAAATCTTATCTATACCTGTCCCTAGAGACATTTTTTCCCCAGGTTTTATTCATCAACAGTTCTACTCCAACTGTGATTAACAGAAGCTGGGGTTACATGAGGGATCCCTAGGGTTACACGCAAAAGCAGCTGTCACACCACATGTACATCTTCTCATCCTGACCCTGCAGTTAGGGAGGAGGAGAGGTGGCCTAAAAGTTGATGTGCAAAGCTGTCATTCTGCAGAGCTGGAAAGCTTTCTGCATAGAGCTGAGCTGGTAACTAGAAAACATGAATCTATTCTAGGCCCTGACTTTATCACACCTCAATTTTACCACCTGTAAAGTGGAAAGGATACCGCTCCATTGCAATTATCATGATGCTGTTACTTCTGGGACTAACTGACTCAATTCCCACGGTGCCTGCAGACCTATGTAGCAACAGGAGGGAGCAGCGCCCAGGTCCCTGCTCAGCCTTGGGCATGATGGGCTGGTTCAGACATGCCTTAGGTCTAGATCTCAGAGAAAGACTGAACTTCAGGCAATTTTTCTCTTCCTAATCTGGGAAGCTGAATAGCAGCTAAGGTTGGGGGATGGAAATAGCCAAGGCTACTATTAAAATCTCTGAAGCAATTTATAAGAATATAAACACTGCAAAGAAATCCAAGTAGCCTCATAAAGAGAGCAAGTAGATAATTGCTCCATTTTTTAACTCACAAAAATACATAAAAACTAGCTTCAACAAACAAGTACTGTTGTGCAGGGAGGAGAGTCCAGACAGTTTAGAGTTTGGTCTTTCTGCTAAGGAGTTCAGAGGGCATTGTGAGAAAGTTAGAAGGTCAAACTTTAAAATAATGTAGTCACAACTTTAGAAAGGCAGTCTGCCAGCTAGAAGTGGCCAACAGACCTGAGCTAGATAAGGCTTTCTAAATTCCTTTATAAAAAATATTACAGTACATACCTCACTTCTACTTTAAGCCTGGATCTGAATTCCAGGAAGTGAGACATAACCAGATCCATGCCCAGACAACTTGCTATGATTATTACTTGGAGGTTCAGATCTATGTTTTTACACCATCAACCACTGCATAGTTTCAGATGCTATTACAAAGTAGGGACAGCTACAGGACAGATCAATTGGGAAGATTAAAAGTTTGATGTGATTTAAAAAAAATTCCCTACAATAATATTTAAAAAATTTTGCTCTTCTCCTGTGTTGGGAAAAATGACCACTTACAAGGGAAAGTTAGCAATGTCTCATACTTTAAACATTTCAGGTCTTTAGCATGATGCAGCAAATGTGCTCAGACATTAAAAAGAAAGGATTTCAGCACAGCAGGAAAAAAGCAAAAACCTGAATTGGCACTGTGCCCTCCCACTTGGTATGCAGATATCAGGCAAAGACCTAGTCAGGACAAGGTTCACATGACCTTCCTTTCTGGAGAAACAGCACTGTGTATCAGAAGAACATGGAGGTCCATTCAGGCCTGCCTTCATCGTAAACTCAAGACAAGAGACTGCTTTTCTGAACTTTGGTTTCTGAGTGCTTAAAATGGGTGGGTGGTAGTAGATGGTCTTTAGAGGTACCATTCTGAAATGTTCCATATAACTATAGAAAGGAAAGGCAGAGCCTGCTGCTGGAACATGGGAATGTACATTGTGGAGAAGAGGGAACTACGGATAATGGGTCCCTGAAGAGTCAAACCTGATGCCTAGGGACACTCCTGACACCTGGCCAGATATGCAGTCAGGCTTAGCCCCTCTCAGAGCTGACTGCCTAGGACTCTCAGCGGTAAGGACTATCCTGTTCTAGCTGAGCATTCCAAGGAGAGCAGGAGGTGAATTCCAATGTCAGGGTGAAGACAAAGGTTTGTCCAAGGACTTGCTATGGCACTGCTAGAACTATAGGAAAGGCACAGAAAGCAACTTCTGGAAGTCTCAAATTGACCTGCAGACACAGGTCATGACCCACTCTCTACACACAAGGTGAAGTGTCTCTCAGGGAAGCACTTTTGCACTCTGCCTGGTATTACCAACATCCTAAAAGACAGATGGTGACGTCATCAATAAGGAACTTCAACATTCCTCTCCTTTTCGATGAGACTGAATTCAGCTGGTTTTGACATTAAAGCTCTGGATCACGTACTCCCACATCAACCTCTAATAGGCACTTTTTCTTACCTTCACACACCGGGCAGCACTCCCCTTCAGGCACATAGTATCTCTCACAGTTCAGCTCCCCACATTGGGCAGTGAAGCAGATGGAAACGCCCCCTTGGCATCGACAGAATCGACAGTTGTCCATTCGAAACATGTCCCCATCATAGTACTCCACGTTGTTGAAGACACACGCTGGCTTTGTTTCTGAAGGAATGAAAGCAAATAAGGAACACTTGAAGTAACTTTTACAGCACTGAGGATCAAGCCCAAGGCTTCACAAGTGAGAGGCAAGTGCTCTCTTTACCACTGAGCTGTATCTCCAGACCAAACAAGCATTATTTGAAATCTTTAAGTGGGTGTCTTTTTAGGCTTTCCAAACAGCCTCTAGAAAATTCTGTCAGGGAGCAGGAAGTTATAATTTGGTGGAAATTTACTAAACTCAATCTAACTTTATAATAGAAGCAATAAAGTGAAGTAAAATAGACAAAACACGTTGCTATCCTGTATACACAAAGGAACTGGGATTCTCTTTAGCAAAATCTACACCGACTTCCTCCCACCCCCAATAAAGGTTAACTCTGTGACCATGAAACTTACATATCTGGTTTGTTTTAAAGAGATTACATTTGCTTTGCTAAACCCTTCTCTACCTTAAGTGCATGATCCTGCCTCAACAGTAGGTTTGGTTCTGCCTCAAGTAATTTACTGAGGATTTTCTTTTTAGTTTGGGAGGTGGTAATGTTCTTCTCTTCCTTTGTTCTCCTATAAATTATTTTTTCTATTTGTTTTAATAATCTATCATTTTAATAGTGCTTGTCCTTTAACATGTATTACCTCACTTAAATTCAGTTACAAAGGTTGGACATAGATTCATGATCCTGAGTTTAGAAGAGAAGAGATACTAGGTAATTTGCTTAATATCACACATTTCACAAATGATAGAGGAAACATTAGTCTTCAACTAAAAGCTTGTGCTCACTCCATTGCTTTAAGTGTGTTCTGTGAAGGACACATAGTCCCATATGTAGAACACTGCGTGATAATAATCATATTTAAAATTTTCTCTGCTCTGAAACACTCTCTAAACCATTCCTTGTCTCCAATTTTGGTTGCTTTAAAATAACTCTAACCAGACAAGGACAACACAAAAAAACAAAACTACAAATCAGTATCTTTTATGAATACAGACACAAAAATTTTCAAAGAAACTACTAGCAAACCATAGCTAGCAACACATAAAAAGGATTATATGCCATGACTAAATAGTATTTATTCCAAGAAGGCAAGGTTGGTTTAACACTCAAAAATCAATTAATTTAATATGAGATGTCATTGGAATAAAGGACAAAACCCAGATCGTGTCAATATGTGACGAACAAGCATTTGACAGAATCCAACACTCATGACAAAAATGCTTAACAATTAGGAAGAGAAGGGAAATTCCTCAACTTGATAAATGGTGTCTACAAAATCCCACAGCTAACATCATACTTAATGTTGAAAGATAAATGCCTTCTCCCTAAGATCAGAAGCAAGACAATGACATTTGCTCTCAGCACTTCCATTCAACATTGTAATGAAAGTTCTAAATCAGGGAAATTAGGGAAGGAAAACTAAGTAAAAGGAATCCAGATTGGTAAGGAAGAAGTAAAACTTTCTCTGGTTGCAGATGATACAATCTTGTATATAAAAAATTATAAAGAATCACTAAAGGGGCTGGGGATATAGCTGAGTTGGTAGAGTGCTTGCCTTACAAGCACAAGGCCCTGGGTTCAATCCCCAGCACTGCCAAAAAAAAAAAAAAGAATCACTAAAAACTATCAGAACTCAAAAAAGTTCAAAAACATTTCAGGGTGTAAGTACAAATAAAAAAAAATCTGTTTATCTATACAGCAGCAATGAGTAATCAGATTTTTTAATAAATCCCAGTCTTAAGAGCACTGAAAAGAATAGGATGAAATTTAAAAAATAAGTGCATAACTTGTGCTTTAAAACAAAAAAATACTGTTTAAAGAAATTATTTATTCCTACATAAACAGACATGAATTAGAAGACAAGATGAATATATTCCCCAATTTGATCTCATAGAAAATGAAATCCCTATCAATTTCTTGTATAGAAACTGACAAGCTAATCTCAAAACATATACGGAAATGCAAGGGACTAAGAATTGTCAAAACAATCTTAGAAGAAAAAAGAGGATTCACACTTCCTGATTTCATAACACCATACAATGAGGTGGTGTGGTTCTAGCATGAGTATAGATTTTATAGCTCAGTGGAATTGAGAGTTCAGAAATAAACTATTGCATTTATTGGTTTTGGACAAGAGTCCCAACATAATTCTTTGGTGGAAAGAATAGCTTCTTCAACAAATGGTTCTGGGGCAACTGGATATTCACAGGCAAAAGAATGAAGATGAACCTATCCTCACATATACAAAAATTAACTCAAAATGAATTACATAGCCATGATCTAAAGGTAACAGCTACAAGTCAGAACTCTTAGAACAAACAGGAGAAAATCTTCATGACTTTGGATGAAGCAAAGGTTTCTTAGATATGACACCAAAAGCATAAGCAACAAAAGAAAAAATAGATAAAATGGATTTAATCTACTTCTGTGCTTCAAAGGATACCACCAAAAAGTAAGAAAGACAACCCATAAATTTGGATAAAGTATTTTCAAATCGTGTATCTGATAAACAGCTTATATTTTGAATTCTTATAGTATAACAATTAAAAAAAAAACCCAAAAAAACCTCAGTTGAAAGCTGGACAAACATTTGATCAGACGTTTCTCCAAATAAGATATAGAAATGGCCAATAAACACATGAAAGGCTGCTCAACCTCACAGCCCAACAGGGGAATACAAATTAAAGTCACAACTCCACACCCACTAAGATGACTATGCTCAAAGGAAGATGGGTAATGCCTGCAATCCCAGAATCTCCGGAGACTGAGGCAGGAGAATCCCAAGTTGAAGCCAGCCTCAGCAACTTAGCAAGAACCTGTCTCGAAATTAAAATAAATAAATAAATAGATAGATAGATAGATAGATAGATAGATAGATAGGGCTGGGAATGCGGCTCAATGGTTAAGCTCCCCTAGATTTAATCGGAGCAGACATCATTAAAACAAACAAACAAAAAGGTATTAAGTGTTGGTGAGGATGTAGAGGAAACGGAATTCTCATATATTGCTAATGGGGATGTAAAAGCACTGCTGCTTTGGTGAACAGTTTGGCAGTTCCTCAAAATACCAAACAGAGATACTATGGAACCAAACAGTTCCACTCCTAGGTGTGTATACCCATGAGAACTGAAGTCATATTCCCACATAAAAACTTTTACGCACATGTTCAAGAAGAATTGTTCACAAAAGCCAAAAAGAGGGAAAACCACCTAAATGTCCATCAATTGATATAGGAAAAAACAGAAAGTGGAATACCCATACAAGTAAAATAAATATTTGGCCACAAAAAGTAACAAAGTTCTGACATACATTACAAGGAATCAACCTTGAAAACACTATGCTAAGTGAAAGAGGCCAATCACAAAAGACTATGTTATGATTTTATTTAAATGAAATACATGTAATAGGCACATCTACAGAGACAGAAAGTAGATTACCATTTGGCTAGGGCTAGGGAGTGGTTTTGGGGGAAATGGGGAATGAAATGGGTTCAAGAGTATTTTGGGAGGGCTAATCATGATGAGTACACAATTCTATGAATATACTAGAACCCACTGACCTGTGTGACTATACTGGTAAATTCCATGGTTAAATTTCTCAACAAAGCTATTTTTAAAAGAATACTAGGAGCTGAAGAAATTTTTCCTGAACAGATGCACCCTGTTCAATCAGATGGGGAAAGCTGCATGATAATAATCACATCTCTCATGGGCCCTCTGTCCCAAAATATTTCTTAATGTGTCACCCTGCATGTACAAAACACTTCCAGAAACTTCCGTTGCACTTTAATTGGAGTATATATTTGCATTGCACTTAAGAAAAATTATTTTCTCATTTGATTTTATAATGAGCTTGTTGAGAAGACAAGTATTAATATTCACTTTTTGCAAGGAGGAAAATGAATTTTACAGAGATTAGGTGACTTGCCTAAGGAGTGTGCAATGAGCTGTGTCTGTGCACACGTGTGGGAATGGGGATGCGTGGGCCTTTTAATTTAGTAGCATCTGGATGTGATATTTCTTTTTTCAGAAAAATTAATGTTACATTAAAAAGGATCATATTATTATAGCTCAGATTCTTTAGTATGTCAACATCCTTATCTGAGCTGGGACTGGAAGGACCTATGCAGATAGATCACAAATTCCAAAAAGCATAGAAAACAGAGAGCTTTTATAAATCAAACTTGTATGCTGTCGGAGAGAGGCAAAATACTGTATTCTAACAAAATGTTGAACACTCATGCAAGCTGAAAAAAAATGTTTAATAAACCAATCAATATTAATTACTTATCTGAGTGTATCAACCACATCTACCATCTGGGTGAAGCCATAAATCTTTACCCAGATTTGAAGAAGTAAAAAGGGAAGATTCTGGTTGTGCATGAAGTTGCTGCAGGTTGACTTGTTTTTAAGGTGGGGTGTGCAGAGGCTTACATGGGAAAGGATGGGACTGACAACAGGACCAGGGCAGTCAAGTTTCATTACCTGAAACTCAGGGGCAAAGGAGTAGAGTTTAGAAAGATCAGGACCCCAAAACCCCAGCCTGGAAAACACAATTAGTGCTTTAGAATGAAAAAAACAAAAAGGTAACACAATGAGATTTCTATCTGAAGTTGAGTGAAATGTCATCAAGGCTCTTCAGAAAAGTACAAGATAAAAAGGGCTAGCCTCAGCCTTTGAGGAGCAATACCTAATTGCTTTCTTACCTGATGAGGATAGAGGCGAGTCTCAAAACATTCTGGAGATTTCCACTACCTTCACGAAAGAATGATTTAAGTGGGTGTGGAACAGAGAAGTACTAAGAAGTTAATTTATTGTCATTTGTGCTTCTGAATGCAAAGATGCATAAAAGTGTCTTTTTAGTGATTTCTGGATGTGTTTTGTATCTGCCAATTAAATTTTATGTTTCCAAGTTCTAGAATCTTCCCTTTCCTCTTTAATACATTTCAGAACTCCTGAAAAAGAGCCTTATAATACAGATTGTTAGTAAACTCTAAGGCCTGCCAAATTACACTGATTGGCAGATGGTGATAGGTATATCATTTTAACAAAGGAAAAGACTAAAATAAAGGTCCAATGTGAAAATGGAGAAGAATCCCCAATAGATACTCTTCTGTTCTTATTTCTCTTCAACAGGAAACAGTTCATACCTGGTCACTGGTCTCATTTCTCTGGGGGGTGGGGGTAGAGTGGTGAGCTGAATGGGAAGTAAATGGGACAGAGCCAGAAGCCGAGAGAGACAATCCTATGACAGATGGGAACCGTCTGACAATTTCTCCATAAGTCAATAGCAAACTGATATAATCACAAAGACAGAGTACAAGGGCTTCCAAGACCTGAAGGGGGAAAAAAGCCTTTTGTATTAGGTGTGTATGTACGTGCCAGGGTATACCAAACACACACTATTTTAGGATGAAGGAAAGGGACTAACATGGAAAAGACTGACCTCTTAAGCATTAACTTAAAAAGACACCAGGGGTACTCAATAAATACTTACTGAACATAATTATTTTTTTTCAAAGCACCAGATTCTCCCCATTTCTGTATCAGTAGATGTTTCATGCCTATAAACCTTACTGAGTATGATTTCTACACAGACGGGGGTTCTTAACAGATGTCTTCTGTATGAGTTTTCTTATTAACAGGATGCCCGTCTGGCTTTTCTGGGCCTAAATTTACCTGAGGAGAAAGCTGATTGGGGTATAGCTCTCCTGTAAGTGATCAATTTTACATGTGAATGTCCGGGAGAAAAATTCTGTCAGGGCCAAAACAGGACCGTTTCCAATATCTTATGAACCTTTTATGTATGTTTAAAAGCAAACTATTGGGTGGACAGCATGACTTAATAGAGATCCTGAGTTGTTGGTGCTCTTTTAAAATCTGGACTTCATACTTGGGTAAGAATCAAAGTGCAGGGGACAGACCAATATTTCCAATGGCACAAAAATAGGCTAAAAAAATCTACCTTGAGTTCAGCTTCCCTTCCTCTGAACTTGCTTCACATTGCCTGAAACTGCAATGGTTAGTTCTGCTGTATGCAAGGGACCCTCCAGCCCCTGCCTAACCAGTCACTGCTCTGGGCACCCCTGGGAAAACAAGGACACTTTTTCTCTTTTGTACCACTGACAGATTCTTAGAGTTGTGAATGAGAAGTAGCCCCAGGACACACCTGGTCCTGCTCAGTACAGTCAGCACTGACTCTTCTAAGGCTAAAAATAATTCTGCTCATTTCATTTCAGGTGGTTTAAATCCAATAACGTAACACCACAGACAATTCATTTACTCCCGTGCAGAACAGTTCATAACCAAGTCAGGCTGGGAGAGTCTGTTACTGACTCAAAACCAAGATCCTCTATTTTATCTAGCTGCCTGTGCCCACTCACTGGCTAGTGATCATGTCCAAGTAACGAAATGATCATTACCATATTTTGTGCCTGGAATTTAAACCCCGAACTCCTGCAGGAATGAGAGGTGGGTCCCACACAGGACAATGGGGTTACTGCTACAAAATGGGGTGCACATGCCTGTCTAGAAGTGCAGCCTCAGCTGACTGTCATAGACATTCATTTGTGGGCAGAACTGATTCTTGAGGGAAGGGTAGGACTGCCCACGGCTTTAGAGGTCATACTTCTAGGTGATGATTATGACAACTTCTAAGTTTACATAAAAGGAACTCCACTGCACCACCTGTCCCTCTGGTTTTAAGCAACAGGGTTCTCGGGTGACAATACCTCACAAGCGCTACTCTCAGTCCTGTCAGAGAATCCCATCACATACTTTCACCATCTGCTTCAACTCTCCCATCCCTCCACTGAAATACAAGCAAACCACATACAAAGAGAAGTAAAACGTACCAAGAACGTTCTCGCCAATGATTTCATCCATACTAGTGTTTTGAACACTCAGGCATTCTAGAGTTTGGTGGCAGAATTTTTAAATCTTATGCTTGCATTTTAATACTCATCTTAAAAAATAACATGAGAATATAGATCATCTGAAGGCATCTTAGGGACTAAGTGCTGCCACCCAATCTCTGTTTCAGCAAGTGGGGTTGGTGATATTACCATTCAACCTACTCTCTCCTGAACGGGTGTGGAGTTCTCAAACTGAGACAGAGATGGAGGCACCTACAGTCTAGCTGTGCCACTCTTACTTCCCAAAACTCCTTTTACTTAGCTGCACTGTTGCTTTTTATTGGGAAGAACCACCACAGGATACCCCTTTCTGCATTCGTGGTGTTGAAGAAATTGAACACACAATCTACATCATCACTCAGTGTTTCCTTCTTAATTTCCACATGAGAAATCTCCATTAGGGAGAGAACTGCCCTGTTCAGCAGGTTTTTTGCCTCTGAAAGTAAGAACTTTATATCTGACCCTTTCTCCTTTTTCACTTTGATGGCAGGAGGCTGGGGGCTAAATCTGATGTTCAACTCTGGCAACTACCCTGACTCTTGTAGCCTGCATACCTGCGGGCACTCTGCTTAATTCTCACTTCTCAACTTTCACTTCCAACCTTAAGGCCATACTTCTTCTTGCTCATTAATATTTTACCACTATGTTATGGAATTCATTCTCATTGTACAGTTGCCTCAAATTCTGGTGGAAAAGCAATCTCTAGATATATACAACAGATCTCTGCTTTTCTAAGTGATGATCATGAATCTTTGACATATAATATCTCTCAATGGTAACCTTATGACAACTGCCAAGATTCTTCCAGGACCCTGGATGATAAATAAGCACACACACTTTCACAAAGCACGTGTGTCTTATGACTATATATGTCAAAGTAAGTAAAATACAGAATTTGAGATAGTCTCTTTTAAAAATATTCTGTAGTATTATAAATCTTTACAGCATTATAGTTTTTAATCTCCTCTACACATGAATGATATAGTTACAGACACTAAATTGCAGGGCAAGAAGTAAAGATCACTCAACAGATTTACGGTGGCAAGAAAGAAGCAACCACCAGAAATACTGATTCTGTTTGCTGCCTCACCATTTTCTCATAGCAAATGGCCAATCCTATTCCTGAAGCCTGGTTTAATAAAATGTGGCTATAAAGGAGGGCAGGCCCTGGAGATTGATTCCAAGGTCACTGAGACAGAAGTGCAGTTATTAGCTATCAAACACACAGCTGATTGGAGAAAGATGTAAAGCTAATGTCTTGATAAGAAAGGCATGACATTTTGGTTTCCAGAAGCAAGGAGAGAAGAAAGGCATTCTCTCCCATGCAGAGGAAATGAACAAATTTTATTACAATTGGTGATATTTCCAGAAGACAAATGACTTAAGATGAAGGAGTGGGGCAGTAAACAATGGAGCACTCTCATCACCATGGGCTGGCAGTGAATGGCCACCTCTTGAGGGAGCTGTGATGGCAGGAATCATCATTCAGTTGCTCATTTCAGGAAATCAGGGTACCTCTGTGAGGCACACGATATGCTAAGGTCCACAGAAGTAAGGGTGAATGAGACCAACTCCTTTTCCCTTGCAGTTCACATTCTAGAGTGAAAAATAAGTACTGGAAGGAAGCACATCTGAGATGCTGAGAGCCCATAGCAAGGAGTGATGATTTCTGTCAAAATGGTATCGTAATTATGGTACAAGTGAAGTAGTCACAGAACATCACCTACACTAAATTCCACTGCAACAGAGCCAGAGAGAACAGTCCTACTTGTCCACTGGCTGGTGTTTAACAGACAAAACCACTGGCTGCATAATACCATGGATGGGAGAGCACTGAAAGGGATTTATGCACATGGGACCCTTTTTGCATCCCTCCCTTATGCCTGTATCTATAAGGTCTGCACAGTCTTTACTGTCTACTTCCCTATCCCCAATGCCCAGAATAGTGTCTCTGGAGATGAACAGGAGGTGTGCACGATGAATAATAAAGACTTATTTGCACTTGAGGCACAATTCCAAGTGTTTCACACATTATACCTCATTGAATTCACCGTTATTCATGTCATTTTACAGATAGAGAACTGAGACCCACAGAGATGAAGAAACGTTCTCGTTTACACACCTAGTAAGTAGAGAAACCAATTTTCAAACTGAGGTTGGCCAGTTCTAGCCTGTATTCTACCTTAATCACAAAACCATACTGCAATATTTCTTCAAAGAAAACCAAAACAGCACATGTGGTCACAGAACTAAAAAAAATTCCAGGGTGCAAACCAATGGGATTCAACTTCAGTATGACCGTTTCTTATGTGAGAGGGGCCTGAAAAAAGGGAAGGAGATCTTGGAAGGCTGCACTCTTGGAGTAGTTAGTAAGTGTGGATGTTTCTGTAAGTGTATGTGCGTGACATTTTTGTATGTGCCCAAATCCACCTCCACTTTCCTGGGCGCATAACAATGCTCTGTGCAATTACTGACACCTAATGTGTTTCAGTTTTCCTTTTTTATCCCTGAAATTTCTGGTGGGGAAGCATGTTCTAGGTTCTCCTATCTAGCATCTCAACTCAATAAACATACAGTCACCAAACACCGAGCTCTTCTGTGAAGAGTGAAATGGAGAGGTGGATTCTGTTTGAAGGAATCTTGTGACTGAAGAGTCTTTTTTCTGACCCAGAAGGGTCAATCCAAAAGCGGGCTGGGCTGATACCAATGACCATCAATCAAAGATGTTCTAACTAGGAAAACACTGAACTAGAAGAACCGTGTCTTTCCTATTTCAAACTGTGGTTGCTCTCATGTGGAAGTGCCTCCTGTCAGCAGTGGGGCAGGTTACTGAGTGATGAGGAGGGATATGCATACAGGCTCCGTGATCCTTTTCCAGAGAAATTCTAAAACTTCTGACGGTTCTAAAACTCAGCCGAGGATGACAGCTACCTGCAATCGGCTATTGCATTTCTAACGCTCTCCTTCTAATAGAACCATGGTTCCCATCCTAACCTTCTTTACTGCACTGTGAGGTCTTAAGTAAACCTCCTTTCTGAGTGACTTTCGGCAACTCCCTGAGTAAATTCCCTGCTTTGTAAAAGACAGAAGCAGCTATGGTCCATTGACCCACCCCCTCCTCCTCCTCCTCCTCCTCCTCTTGCTGCTGCTGCTGCTGCTGAACAAATATACACTCTCTGAAAACAAGAGAAACCCCACGTACCATTAACACATTCAAAGACATCACAGCACTTTCCAGGTGTCCCATCTCCACGAGAGACTATGCGGGGAGTGGATCCCACCTCACACACGGGGAAACCACATAAGCCAGAGAGACACTCGCATCTGAAACCAAAGAAAAGGGAAGGAAAACCCCATGAATAAACAACAACATAGAAGTCGGGAGACCACAAACAAAGTGTCAGTGGCAAAGTACCTTGTCTATACAACACAGCCTCAGTTATCTGGTGTCACTGGGAAATGAGGAGGGGGCAGAGGTTCTAACATAATCTGCTTGCCACATGACGACGACTCATCTCCTTTATATACGTCCTGATTTTCAACTTTGACCATGTTGGCAGATACATTTCTACAGGCATGACCTCATTGCTTACTTAAGCAGACTGGCACTGAGAGAAACAGATTTTCAGACAACTCAGGGCCATCCTTATGTGCATACGTGTTCATCTACCTGTCAGGGACGCTGGAAGGGGCCGAGGCGCTGCTATTTGATATGTAGGTGTTTTCGAGAGACATTTCTGATTTTACTTTCAACAAGTTTATCTGCTTTTCAGTCTTGTCAGTATAACTGTCTCTAGACCCTCATCCTGAGCAACATTTAATTTCTAAATCTGCAGAACAGAGACTGCAGAATGATGGGCTCTTTATAAACAGAGGGTGTAAACACCAGTAAATGGACCCTGTGACAGCTACTCTAGAGGTGGGAAGTCTTACTTTTTTGGATCTTCTAGGTTACCATATGTGCATTTATCTCTCCATGCATGAACAAGGTGTTGAATACAGGCAAGCTGACTGTGCTGGCTCTCAACCTGAGCTTCAACGCTGTTGTGAAACCTGCCTAAACACAAAAACCTGGTGAGTATGGATGGGGAATATAAGAGGAGACCAAATGTCTTATCTGCTATAATGAAATAGGAGGCAGGAAATGAGATGCCCAAGGCAGCTGGGTGGCAGCATGCAAATCATGCAAATGTTATACAAGGAAGAAGCAGCTAGACTGCAGGGCTAGCACTCCCCTGGGGATAAAGTATGTGTCAGAAGGTGGAGAGAATGAAGGAGGGAGTTCCTGGGCTGACAGGAGTGAAAGGAAGGCATAGTGGCAGAAAAGTACTGGTATTCATGTACATTGGGGTGGGGGTGTGTGTGTGTGTCAAGATCAGGGGAGGGAACACTCCCAGCAGGGAAGAACTATTAGCACATTCATTACTTCTGCTATTTTTCCTTCTTATTTAAGTGATCTGATTCATTCTCCTATTGTTCTTTGGATCTTTAATAAATTAAAATATGCTTGTAGTCCTCAAGTACCTTAGTAATCAGGCCCAGAGATTTAATGACATTTAAACTGTTGCACATGAAAGGAAAAGATGTTAAAATTTACATCAAAGATCAAAGCCATTGCAAACTTGCGAAGGACCCCTCATGCCCACCCTTTCAGGGTTCTTCCATGTGAGCTAATGGTTAAGGTGGATTCCTGGGAAAAAGGGTGTTAGTTATGGTTTTGCCAGAAAGGTATTTCTGCCTATGGCTTAAAATAAGTGTCTGCCTGTTTAATGTGAGCAGAGAAGGGAGCTTGCAAATTCATTGTATTCCTGCAGGACAATCGCCATCTCGGGCTGAGCAACTGTGAGCTGGGTCTTCAGTGCCTGGTAAGGTTATCCCAAACTCTTTCATGCTCATGTACCTAGCCACTGCAGCTGTAGGCACGTAATCTTATCACTGTGATATAATGGTGATAATACATTGTTAATATTTATTGTACTGGCCACTCTCTATAACTTAAAATTCTTTAGGGTTTACAGAGGAATAAGGCTAGAATATTGAGAGACCACCCCTGATCCTAGTACCTAGATGTGGTCACAAAGAAAGCACCTACAAGAATAGCTGACAAACCTTTTCTTAACACATCTCAGATTCACACTATTGCCTACCGATGTGTTCCAGGGAATCATCATACCATCAACTACAAAATACTTCTTCAGATGCAGCCTTTTAATACTTCAACAATCTTCCCTGAAGGTATCTGTCTTAGGCTCTTTGTTGGGCTGCAGGAAACCACATCACACTGAAATCCAGGTCTAAGTTCCGCCCAATGTCTGACTTATTTCCCCACGTTTAAATACCTCTGTCATTTTCTAGAGACCCATACCATCACCTTGCAAAAGATCCAAAACTATTTACAACTGACTATCAACCCACTTAGAGAAGGAAAACCTTCTACGCAAAAATTTCACTTCTTAATCAAAAATGTAAATAGTAAAGAGCAAAGGAGTTTTGCCAGCTGGTGTACTCCTGGCTTCTGTCCCCTGGTCGTCTTCTCCTTTGTAAGTCCCCTCTGTCTGTTGCCATCTTTTGACTTCTGATAGCTTCCTCTGAATCTGAAATTAGTACCGTAAATGAAGGAGGCACTTATGAAGGAGCCGCAAAGGGTGAAAATCTAGGCTCAAGCCAGATATCTGTTCGGCCGTTCAGATTAGGCTGAATCTTAAGAAACTGCCCTTTTTGTTTCTACATATGGAAATTTAAATAAACATAATTCATCACATCGATAAAGACAAGAATTATATGATTATCTCAACAGATGCAGAAAAAGCACTTGACAAAATATAGCTTCCACTCATGTTCAAAACACTGGAAAAACTAGGGATAGTAGGAACATACTTTGGCATTGTAAGAGTTATATGCTAAGCCCAAGGCCAGCATCATTCTAACTGGAGAAAAACTGAAAGCATTCCCTCTAAAAACTGGAACAAGGATGCCTTCTTTCACCACTTCTATTCAACATAGTTCTTGAAACTCTAGACAGAGCAATTAGGAAAAAAAAAAAATTAAAGGGATATGAATAGGAAAAGAAAAGCTCCAACTGACCCTACTTGCCTACAACATGACTCTGTATTCAGAAAATCAAAAATCCCCATCAGAAAACTTCTAGAACGCATACGTGAATTCAGCAAAGTAGCAGGATATAAAATCAACACCCGTAAATAAACTGCATTCCTATACACTAATGACAAGTTAGCTGAAAGAGAAATTAGGAAAACTATCCTGTTCATAATAGCCTCAAAAAAAAAAAAAGGAATCAATCTAACAAAAGAGGTGAAAGGCCTCTACAATGAAAACTAGAGAACACTAAAGGAAGAAACTGAAGAAGAACTCAGAAGATGGAAAGATCTTGCATGCTCCTTGATAGGCAGAATTAATATTGTCAAAATGGCCATACTACCGAAAGTGCTATACAGATTTAATGCAATTCCTATTAAAATTCCAATGATTTCTTCATAGAAATAGAAAAAACAATCATGAAATTCATTTGGAAAAATAAGAGGCCCAATAACCAAATAACCAATAACCAAAGCAATCTTTAGCAAGAAAAGTGAAGCAGGAGGCATCACAATACCAGACCTTAAATCATACTACAGAGCTATAGTAACAAAAAGAGCATGGTATTGGCACCAAAACAAACATAAAGACCAATGGAACAGAATAGAAGACACAGAGACAAACCCACATAAATAGTTATCTCATACTAGACAAAGGTGTCATAAACATACATTGGAAGACAGCCTCTTCAACAAACGGTGCTGGGAAAACTGGAAATTCACATGTAGCAGAATGAAACTGACTTCCGCAACAAGACTCCTAAAGTGCAAGAAGTAAAATCAAGAATCAATAAATGTGATGGTATCAATGAAAAAGCTTCTTTACAGCAAAGGAAACAATCAAGAATGTGAAAAGAGAGCCTATGGAATGGGAGGGAATCTTTGCCACCTGCACCTCAGTTATGAGTATTCATCTCCAGGATATATAAAGAACTCAAAAAACTTAACACCAAAAAAAACAAATAACCCAATCAATAACTGGACAGAGGAAGTGAACAGGTACTTCAAAGAAGAAATACAAACGGTCAAGAAATAGATGAAAAAGTGTTCAACATCTCTAGCAATTAGAGAAATGCAAATTAAAACTACGCTGAGGTTTCATCTCACTCGAGTCAAAAGGGCAATTATCAAGAATACAAGTAACAATAAATGTTGGCGAGGACGTGGGGAAAAAGGTTGACTCATACACTGCTGGTGAGACTGCAAACTGGTATAGCCACTCTGGAAAGCAGAATTGAGATTCCTCAGAAGACTTGGAATGGAACCACCATTTGACCCAGTTATCCCACTCACTGGTATGTACCCAAGGGATTTAAAATCAGCTCACTACAGTGACACACCCACATTAATGTTTATAGCAACTCAATTCACAATAGTTAAGCTATGGAACTAACCTAGATGCCTTTCAACAGATGAATGAATAAAGAAAATGTGGTATATATGCACAATGGAATGTTACTCAGCAATAAAGAAGAATGAAATTATGGCATTTGCTGGTAAATGGACGGAACCGGAGACTATCATGCTAACTAAAACAAGTCAATCCCCAAAACCAAATGTCAAACATTATCTCTGATATGTAGATGCTAACACACAATATGGGAGGTGGAGGAGAATAGAAGTTCAATGGATTAGACAAAGTGGAGTGAAGGGAAGGGAGGGGGTTGAACATAGGAAAGACAGTAGAATGAACTGGACTGAACTTTCCTATGTTCATATATGAATACACAACCAGTGCAATGCCACATCTTGTCCAACCATAAGAATGGGAAGTTATACTCCATGTATGTATAACATGTTAAAATATACTCTACTGCCCCGTATATCTAAATAGAACAAATAAACAAACTGCCCTTTTTATAGGTTGACAGTGGTCAAATAGCAATTTCATATAGTTCAACACAATACAACTCACCTGGATTATTTGGCAGATATACCTACATTCACTATCAGAAAAGGGGGAGCCCCAGGGCTGGGGATATAGCTCAGTTGGTAGAGTGCTTTCCGAGTAAGCACAAGGCCCTGGGTTCAATCCAACACCACAAAAAAAAAAAAAAAAAAAAAAAGGGGGGGGGGGGAATCCCATCACAATCCATATTTGCTTCAGAAATGTATCTATAAATTATGTGAGTCCAGTGTAGTTTAAAAAATCCTTTCTTAAGACTATGCTATATTCCCTGCTTATACGCTGGAAGTAGGCATTTTTTCCCTTTCCAGATGGGTACAGTGAAGCACAGTGCTCAATCAACTGAGCAGAGATTAAATAGGGTTTCCTGTTCTCTGTGTTCCCATTAGAACAAACTAGATTCCATTTGAGTCATAGAGAGGAAATGCTGAATTACAGAACAACGAAGTATGCAAACTGCACCTGGTCCTCTCTCTTCATTTTTACTTCATAGCCCCCCTAACCTTCTCCTTCACCTTTTGTCTCCAATTCCTGGAAAAGAGCAACTAGGAAAAGGAGAAGATGCCAGACAGATCAAGGGCAAAAGATACGGATGACGAGACATGCTTAATTCTGCTGAGGCTGCCACTCGCCCCGCCAACTTCCTGCTCTGATCTGTCTCCCCTCACCCAGCCCAGGCTGCACCCACAGTCAACAATCTTCGACTACTCTCTGCTCCATTCACCGATGCTTTGGCCTTGCACTCAACACCCTGAAACCCACACACCTTTCTCCCGAAGCCCCTCCCAGGACTTCTGTTACGCTGCAGTCACTTTTCCAGGCACTTTTCCAATAAAGCCCCGCGCGGCTTTATTTCCTCTGCTCGCCCTACTGGCTCCTGAACATTCCTTGTCCAGCCCTCATGCTGATCCCTCTTTTCAGATAACAGCTCCTTCTGTGAACCCTACACTTGTCCCCAGCCCTTTTGCTGTAGGTGACATGAGTTCTCACCTGGTCACAAGCTCTTCTGCACTTCTCATTCTATAAATATTTCTTAAATGAAGAGCTGGAGAGTTACAAGAGAGGGATGAAACCGAAGAAACAAAATGAAGATCCAAAAGAAAGCCGGAAGCAGAGTGCTGATTCTACAGGGTGAGCTCGAAAGGACCCCTCCCGGTAGAGCTATGAACATGATACCTGTGTGCAAGTGTTACAAGCTTTAAAAAGCAAGACAGAACAGCTATATTGAGATATAATTCATGTACCATATTATCTGTCCTCTAAAAGTGAATGATCCAGTGGTTTTACATTCACAGGTTGTGCAACCATTACTGGCTCCTTAAGTTCAGGGCATTTCTATCACCTCAGAATGAAACCCTGCACACAGTAGCAGCCAGATCCCACTCCCCCCTCCCCCAGCAACCACTAATTTATGTTCTGTCTCTGTGGACTTGCCTATTCATATAAATGGAATCATGTAATATGAGGGCTAAGGGCTTTTTAACTTCAAACAAGAAGCAACCTGTATTTGCAATTTGCCAGAAAAAAAATCAAGCCTCCAATGTTATCCTCAGTATTAAGATAATGATCAATCAAAGCATCACATTAATAAATTTTTGCATAATGTAATCACAGCTGCAGCCAGGTGGGACTTGGTTAAGCTATCTTTTCTTTTCTCGAGTAGGTAATGGATTCAGCTTAGTGGGCATCTGAGCGCCTGACTGCAATGATGAACAGCACTCAGAAACCATCAAAACCCCTAGAGGGCACTCACCTCCTTAGGAGGCCCACAGCAGCAGGTCTACTGGCTGAGAGGCAGTGAGTACATACCTATTCTTTCCCTTCAAGTCCTTTGCTTCCTGGACTACAGACAGTCCTGGACAGTTCCGGGCAGGCCAGAAGGCCAAAGTCCTGGCTCCTGGGCACAGCTTACCAGGTGCTCAAAGTCTGGCCTCCACCTATCTGGTAGCTTCCACATTCTACCAGAGGCTCAATACATACACACTCCAGCAACGGCTATCTGCGATTCATTGAATTCACCACTCCTACCTCTTACCACCCCATGCCACAGCTCAGATATTCACTCAACCTCAAATCTGTTTCTCCTTTGTCCACGGAGAATTCCCCACAGCCCTGAAGATCAATCCATCTACAAGGCTTTCTCTGATCAAAAAACAACCAGGATTAATTTTCCCTCCTCTGACCTTTATCAATACACAGGGGTGTCTCACTCTTGGAGGGTGTCTGCTCACCATACTAAAACAAAATCATACCAATTGTTCTCTCAGTTCCTTTAGCAAAGGGACATGTCTTACATATCTTAAAGACATAGAAAATGAATGAAAAAGACATCCAAACTAAAATCTGGAATGAACTTCTTTTTCCCCATGACTAAAATGTCAGGGGTTACAGGATGTATTTTTTTTTTAATATTTTTAATTTTTACACACTTAAGACTAAGAACTTGAGGCTGGGGATGTGGCTCAGAGGTAGAGTGCTTACCTAAGCATGTATGAGGCACTGGGTTCAATTCTTAGCACCACATAAAAATGAATAAAGGTATTGTGTCTATCTATAAAAAATTTTTTAAAAAAGACTAAGAACTTACAGGGCAGCATTTTTCAAAGTCAGCATGTGGAAGGAAAGACTACAGAATTTGTTTTGAATACAGATTCCAGGGTACCATACTTGAGGATAATTTTTTCTGCCAGTCTGGGGAGATATGATAGAATCTGCCCACATCATAAGCTCTGCAGGGGACTCTGGGACTCACTTTCTGAGAACCTCATGCCCAGATGTGCAGGGTTTGGGTTGCTGCATTCAACCCAAAAAACAAGTAGGACTCATTTTAACACTTCAACAAGAGAGGTGCTTACTAGTACACGTTCTTAGTCATTCACAGAGGCTCCTTCAAGACCACTGCTAAGGAGTGAGAGACAGCGAAGAGGAGAAGGAAAGAGTGACTTCTTTATCTAACATCCTCATCCACCAGAAAAACATGTAACCACCAGCTATCACTGAAGCCCTCGGAGGCTTCATTTTCTCATCCATAAAGGGAGATGGTTGGATCATAGCAACCTTTCTTCTAAGAATAAAATCCCATGTTTGAACTGCTGCCATTACCATCCCCACCACTGCCAGAATCTGATCCCAGCGCACGGTTATCTATTGCTTCTCGCCTGCCTGAACCCTGTCCTTGGACCCCTTTACCCCGCTCCATGCCCTCCCCCGAGCACCTCAACTTCCAGGCCTGGCCCAACATGGGGTCTTTTCCCTGAGGCTTTCTGGGTGGTTTTTTGTTTTTTTTCCTCCCTTGTGTATAAAAATTACATATTTATAATTTTTTCCCCTTTGAAAGAAGACCCTAAGCAATGCAGGCGAATTAACGGCATGACAGAGGCGGATGCCTCTGCATCATCAGGCATGTCTGAAACTATTCAAAATTGCCTCTATGGACTTACATTTGTTTTACCTGAATGACTCGAGAAATTTTAAAGACGCTACACACCAGAGGGGTTGCTGGAGAAGCCACAGAGAGGGGCATCTTCTGCTGCTCCTACAGCCCCTTCTGCAAAGAACAGGAGTGCTCCTGGAATGTGCCCTGGGGTGTGGGGGAGCCACTGTGCTGAAGGCAAATGTTGTTCTAATGTTCCCTACAATAAGCTCCCTCTTCAGAGGAAGAAATTCGGAAGCAACTATCAGACCCTCATCTTCCCCAAGCAGCCCTTATCTCTGCCCATATCCTGGAGGGAAAACAAGCTGGTGAGGCTCTCTGGAAAAGATTTCTTCCACTACTGGCTTTAAGTGCCTGAGCCCTTCAAAAGAGGAGACATCACTGTCTGCACATCAAAAACTACTATTTACAGGTGGAAGGAGGTCCCCATGAGTCGGGAACCAAGGATAAATGAAGCATTAAAATGGCAAAGCACCTGTACAACTGGGACCCCACACAGTGCATTAATGAAAGAGTTTGTTAGGAATGGAAATTATGACAAATAAAACACAATTCTATTCTATAAAAAGTAGCTTTGACTTTAATTAAATTCAATGCACTTTCTACTGATTAAATTTCTTGCTGCTTTCCAGGAATGTATAAATTAAAAAAAAAAAAAAAGACCACAAATAAAACATCCAAAAAGAAAGAGGTTTCCCACTGGAGGGTTCAACTGTGGAAAACAGCATACCTCCCTTTGGAAATTCCTCTGGCTCACAATTTCTGGCGTGTCTCCTTCATCCTTTCTCAAACTCATCCATGCATGATCTTCTTACATTTCTATCACCCAGCATTGAAATGTGGTTCAGCTCCCTACAGCAAGCAAAGAGGATCACACGCTCCCCCAGCAGCCATCTCTCCCTTTTACAATGAGCTGCTTCTTGTACAACCAGGAACTGCACATTCTTCACCTCTTCCCCTTCAGAGACAAGAGTCAAGCCCCTGGGTTTTGTCTGGTGTCATGCTTTGCTTTCTTCTGGCAGCAGGAACTGAAGGATATGCTCCCATGCAGAGACAGGACACACTGAGGACAGTTAGGTAACATATTCCTTTGCTTCTCCTAAGTCTCCTAATATTAATAATAATGAAGTCCACTGTGAGCCCTCAATGAGGCAGTCACTACAGCTTTTCTATTCCTGTTTTCTCAAGGGATAGACAAATTATGTCTTCCTCTAGGAGGCTGGCATGTGGCTCAGGGCAGTGCTGAAGGAACTCAATCCTGGAGCAGGGGAACCAGATGCTCAGATGCACAGCTGAGGACAACTCCAGGCCTCTTGTTGGACATGTGGGGGCTGACTGGCATCCTGAACCACTCAGTCCAACCCAACAACCCAAAATGGAGTCTGGAGAACAGGAACAGAGGGCTCCCTGCCTCCACCTTCTCAGGCCTGGGGAAGACAATGGCATTTGCCTTCATGGCTGGTGGGATGGGAGGGAGACCTACAGACCCACTGAGGACAAGTTAAGAAAGTAAGAAGAGAAACTGGCACATCACACTGGAGGGGAGGAAGACCGGGTTGATTGAGGGTGAATTTTAATACAGCACTACATTAGAAATGGATGCTTTGGAACATGAAATCAGCCTGCTTATGGACACGTAGTTACTTTCTAACTATTTACTAAGAGTGGACATGCAGCAGACACTAGGCTGGTTGAGGGCTGGGGATACGGTTTGGTTTAGGAAGGGGTCAGATATATAACTACGAATCAGACTCTTCCTGTAATCTGTTCAATCTCCTCCCCGGAACACAGGAAGAATAAACCCCAGCAACAACTGAACTAACTTATTATTTGAAAACCTGAGCACAGCCTCCACTGCCAGGGCTGCTGACACTCCTTCAGGCCATCTGGGGCCTGCGCAGGTGGAGGCAGATGACTTTAAGCACACACCCACTTGCATCTGTGCGGACAGTCAATTCCCAGCCTCTTAGCCTTGTCATCAGCGCACAGTGCAGGAAGTGCTGCCTCTCATCCTCTGGGAAATGCACAACCCCAGGGTACTGCTCGGCTCCCAGGAACTCACCGTCCAGTGCCAACCTCCCTTCCAACTGTGCTCCTGCTCTCCCCACTCTTTCCTATGCAGAAAAACCCACCACGTGGCATTACCACGAAATACATCACTGGAGCCTGCTTCCAACACTTACCTGGCTGTCCCTCAAAGATGCTCTTTTCCTGCAGCCCTCTCCATGGCACATGGAATCTCCCACACTCACTTATTCACCTGTGAGGGAAGGGAGGTCGACATTCTCGGAGTTGACCACTAGCCACTCCCATGTTGTAACTCTCCTCTTTCTCTGGCTTTGATTCCAACCCAGTTCCTCAGAGGCAGAGGCTTGGAGAATGTACTGTGACATCAGACAGTCTCAGGTTTGAGTTCTGGCCAATTAGGAGTGATGTGACCCTGGGACCTTGGATAAGAGATGCAACCTTGTTAAGCCTCAGTTGAACTTCATGTAAACTGGGGATAAAGTATCCATACGTAATAAGACTACTATGTGGATCAAATTAACTGACACCTGAGGAACACCTAGGCCAGTGCCTAACAGAAACACTCAACTCATTAGCAACTTTATGAGACTCAGTTGGGAGGATTCAGGATGATATGGTCTCTCCAGACCCAGTGGCCCTTGCTGCCCCCCACCTACCTCACTGTCTTGTCCTGGGGCCATAGCCCTCCACATGTCCTATCTGCTGACCACACAGTCCAGCCTTCCAGCTCTCCTGTTCATGCTCCTGCCACACTGACTCTTCAACCTCACTGATACATCTGCTCCAGACGCTTCCCTTTCCTCCCAACCTGAGCCTCATCCCAATGACACCTCTTTAACAAAACAGACCCAAATCTAGGGTTTCTTTCACCTGAAGCTACCAGCTTCCTAATAACTTCACATTTACCATCTCTTCTTCCTCCTCCTGTATCTGGAGGGGGACTGCAAATGATTAAAGGTTTGTGACCTCAGGGGCGGCACTATTGATTCTGCAGAGAAACAAACTCAATGTGGCTATACCTTCACTTGTTCAAGAGAACCGTGATTTTCATGTGAAGCCTGCCAATTTTTAAATGCAGGTAATCAATTTAAAGATGCTAAAAACAAAAACAAAACAAAACAAAACAAAACTCATCTCCAAACAACAAAAAAACATATCCTAGGGTCGACCTGAGCCCTGAGGCTGCCAACTGCTCCCCTTTCACTCCCTGGGAGCTGAGGGATGCTGGGGACAAGTGCACTCCTGGCAGCAGCCCCTCATTGTGCCTCACAGACCTCCATTCATCCCCAAGGAACGTTTCTTCCAAGATGCTTTCTCTCACTGGAGGCACAGCTATAAATGACTGCTGCTGCTGAGGGAGGGGATGCGGGTGGAGAGTTTGTGAAGTGCCCACCCGGTAAGAGGGAGTGGAGACAGAGGGCAGGCATTCCAAGTACAGGAAAAACCTCAAAATTTACAGAGCCAAAAAAGACTAGAGTGTTCAGTTTGTAGAAAACAGTTCAGCCCACCACAAATGTTTCGTGTACTGAGATGAGGACCAGGGCATATACTGAGGGACTGGAAGTTGATAGCAGGCTAGGGCTGGGTTAATAAGGGCCTCTGCATACCATTCTAAGAACATCTTTACTGGTGAGCAGTAGGAAGTAATAAAACATCTTAAACAAGTGATGTAGTCTTGCAATGGGTGGTTTTCTGAGGAAAAACCCAACACAGTCATGAATTCCATTTTTCTTGAATCATAAAGATAGAAATTAGTGCTAATGTTTTAAACTGCAGGACACATTAAAAGTTAAAACAAACAAACAAACAAATCAATGACTCTAATAGCCCAGAATGCCCTTTCCTCCTTCTCCATCTGGTGAACTGACTCATTCCTAAAGACTCAGCTCAAAAGTCAAATCCGACAGTTTTCCAAATAGGAATTAATATCTCTTTGTTCTGTGAACTTTTTGTTACTTTGCACACTTCTATTTCCAAAAAGCATTAACACTTGATACTACAATGACTTGTCCATATCCTTCCCTTCCCTAAGACTGCATACTCCTTCTACCATGGCTCATTTTATTTCCTGCCAGGTAGCCCAATGCTGAGGACATGACCAACACTCAAAATATCTGTTTCCAGAATAAACCAAGAACACTATGGAGTTGATCCTGGGACTTGTCAGACTGTTTATATAATTGAAATAAATTTATTATTTGCCTGTGCCTATGCTAACACTGACGAGAGAGAAACTCATTAAGATTGACACCTGTCTTCAAATAGTGCAGCCTGCAATAGCCCCCCTTTATCTATGGTTTTACTTCCTATGGTTTCAGTTACCCATGGTCAAATGCAAAATTCCAGAAGCAAACAATCATGAGTTTCAGATAACTTTTATTACAATATAGTATTACAACTGTTCTATTTTATGATTGTTATCAATCTTGTACTGTACCTGCTCTGTAAATGTTATCAGAGGTATGGATGTATAGGAAAAATATAGAATCTACAGGGTTTGGTACTATCTGAAGTTTTAGGCCTCCAGTGGGGGTGTTGGAACATATTTCCTGAGGATAATGGTGAACCATATTAATGACACAGGAAATCTCAAAAGACTCCTTAAAAATCCATGGATGAGCTATGGAAATCAAAGTAATTGATCATATTATCTTAAGAGCCATGATATACAACTTCTTTCCTTTTCAAACATAAGCAAAGTCCAGAAAATATAACTTACAAAGCACTTGTCTACATGGTACAGCCATACTAGACTGAGAAAGTCCAAGGGCAATCAGATGTCTCCACTTCTGGGTTCTAGTTAAGCAGTTAAATGTCTAACAGGCAAATAAAACTCTGATTTTCTGTAAATTCAGTCAACTTCCATGATGAGGAGCCTAAACACGTACATCCAATGTAAAGATACAAATCAGTACATTCTGTAAAACTTTAGGTTGCTTTTGGTATTTCCAGAAAGGTAAGATTTATCATCATCATCCTCATTTTAAGATTTGCTTATTAGCTCTGTAAACAATTTCACAAAGCATTTTGGTAGGATGATCCAGAGTGGTTCTTTTGTTTTCTGTATGACAATGATGATAGAGCAGATGAGACAGGTGAGGAAAGCCCTTAGGTTCACTATTAGTCATGATATGAGTTCTGCTTTCAAACTTCACTTATGCAATTCAGTTAAGTTACTATCTTTCAGTCAGAGTCAGACCGCCATGTACAGGGTCTACTGATGTCCATGACCACTCAGACCAATTTGTAAGCCACTGAGTGACAGCCCTGCTTGTTTTCAGGACTAAAACAAATAGAGAATAAGACTGGATAGTGGGTCAAATTCCTGGGGAAACACAGAAGGTCTAAGGCCCCAGCAGAGCAAGTAGAGGGTTCACACATCTGAAGTGCATTATTGACGAATCCAACACTCTACTGGAGAGAGAGCTCATCTCTAATGGGCAAGGGCTTTACTTCTAGGAAAGCATATTTTCTTCAATCTGGGGAGAGATCCAGAAATAACATGGAATTCCTACAATTATTTTGTTTTAAAAACATCAGAGTTTAATATAGACTCTGGCTTTTTTAGTCATGAGCTGACTTGCTCTTTTGGGCCAAAAATTACTGTGACAGAGGGCAGCAGAATAGATGTTCTTTTCTTAGTTGAGAAAGAAGAGCTTCAAATATACTTCCAAATTTTTTCTGCATGTGTTTAAAAACAAAGAGAATGCTACCATGATAGCACATCAAGAGTAAGGAATGTTTTAATTCTGTGCAATGCTAATGCATATTTTACATATTGTATAATTTAATTTTATTTGTCCCTAAAGGCAGCTGGAGAAATTTTCCAAATTAAAGAGGACAACTAAAAAAATGAGCTGAATTAGAGAAATTTGTCTACTAATAGACCAATCTTAACAAATAACTAAAACCCACTATTATATAGCACCATCTTCTTTGAGAGAGGATCTTGGAACAGATGGACGTGATAATTAATTACAACACTCTTAATCTGACAAAGTCCTTTGAAACTGCATATGCAGGGACAAATTTTCACTGGTTAGCTTGAGTAGGCACGATACAAGCAACTTAATTACCTAGCACAAAGCTAAAAAGCTTATGGGTCTGTAACAAATATTATTTGATGATCTAAAGAACTTAACACTGTCACAAAAGAAAAAAAGAAGGTGTTCCTGAACTCTGAGCCTGAACCTGAACCTGACGGTTTCGAGTCACTCAAGGATACTTCTGGGCTTTGATATATTTGTCTGGTTGGATTTATGTGCCTTGTGATTGTCCCTGACCCAATACTTCCACCTCCTATCACTCTTCTAAAGGCTTCAAACTGCAAAAATATTGGCTGGGGTTCTGGAGATAAGAGTTGACTACAGAACCCTTGGAAGCTCAACCACTCAGGTTTAAATACTTTAGCAAACAGAATACTTAAACAATTCTGATACTGTTACTTAGAACTATTGCTCAGAAGTGGACAGATATTACCGAGCAGAGGAATAACAAAATCCACTGAGTTCGTAGCAGGAAAGGAACTATATGATTCAAGATTTGAAACAACAAACAAGAATAAGAAGAAAAACGATCACCTGTTATTCTAGAATGTGTAGGTACTTTCTGTGGGCCCTGATTTCTTAGTTCACAGGTAAAGGTGGCATATCAGTGGATAACTTTTTCTTAAATTCAGTTTTCATTATTTGATAATAAGCAAGTCTATTAAACGATATATTTTTCCTTGAAGACAGATTAGTCTGTGCTTCTTTCATGTTACACCCCCCAAAGGTCTGGAGCCTTCTTGAAATCCGCATACTGATATCTGCAAGGTATAGAGATCTTTCAAGTCAGGGCCATATTCTGTTCACCACAATATCCCAAGACCAGTGTTGTCTGTTTTCCATTAGGTCCTTAATGGTATTTAATTTCTTAACTATTTTAAGAACTGAGTATTTTCAAATCTGTACCTTGTTTTTACTCACTGTAGCTATGTGGTCAGATTAATTTTGATTTAACTCAAGTGCTTCTGAAGGGAAGGGCTAACTTGCCAAAGATTCCATTCAGCTAGCCTCATCCATAATGAGTCAATTTCAGCCTGTGAATTCTGGAACTCCAAAAAGCTTCTTTTCCAAACATCTACATCTATTCACAAGAAACAGTGTGCTAGCAATCTGCCAAGATTCTATTATCATAACCCAACACAGCACCAACAAGATGAAACCAGGATTGAGGAATGGTAACTAAGCATTCTAGGTTTTTTAACTGAAGCAACTAAGGATGAACATCTAGATGTTACAGTGAAAGTAAAGGCATTTCACGACCTTCACTCTGATCATGGACTGCACATTTGACATATCTTTCAGACACAATGCGATTATCATGCTTCCTTTCATCTTAATACCTTTCCTGCAGTCAGTGTTTGGAGCTGTTTTGAGGCAGGCTATGATTGGGAAATTCTAAGGTCAATGTCAAGAAAAGAAAAGAAAAAAAAAAAAAAAAACAAGGCTCAAACAAGAAAAAACAAACTTAATTTAGTAGTTTGACATGTAAAGAAATGGTCCAATCATAAAGGTAAGAACAGAGAACCTAATACTCCTCCACAAATATAACGTGTTATGTGTGTATGTCTTTATGTACAATTAAATGTGAAATACAGAAAAAGGCAATGAGAATATGGAGGGTTGAATGAAGAGAGAGTGGAAGGGAAAACAGACAAGAGTCAGAACTTTAGGGAAAATGATGCAGGGACAGATGAGAGGAAACAAGTATGAATGTGGGTCCAGGAGCCAGGGAGCAGTCAAGCACAGCCATGCATGGGCTGATGTCCTTCACACAGGTGGGTGTGTGGGGACACTGGGACCATGCACACACCACCCTCCGTCCCACACATACACAGGCCCAGCTGACAGGCAGAGATATCTCAGTTCTGCCAGAGCACAGTTTAACAGAGTACATCCTTATCTTGTGGACTCAGCCTTTGGCCTTATATTCCCAGCTCCTGCTATGCAGGGACTATTTATAGATGTAAAAAAAGGTAACTAATAATATTCAACTAGCCATTGGCCAATTAGACAATTTCTTTTATTAGATTATCACCCAGTTTCATAATCCAACCAGTCTGACTGCCATGGCTTAATCATTAGTCTCACAGTTTGTGTATTTCATTTTGTCCTAAGTTTTTTTTTTTTTTTTTAAGAAAATGAACAAAAGTCACCTTAGGATTTCCCTTGGACTCATGCCCTTTCCTACCACTATGCAAACCATACATGGTTCCCACTATCTTCTAAGTCCTAGCATTTCTAAAAATGTCCTCCCCCTTTCTTTCCTAGGAGTCTCCTAAAGCCAGCAATTTGGGTTCCCTCCTCTCTAAAAGGGTTCAGGGAAGCAAAGCATCTAGAGGTAGAAGTTACTTCTGAGATCATCTAATCCCTCCTTTCTCAGATAAGAAAATGGACCCAGATAATGTCCAAATTCACACAGAAGCAGCAGGCCTGGATTCCAGCACGATAAACATCCAGTTTGTGCAATGCAGAGAGGGGAACACTTTAGTTACTGAATGGTCTCTACACAGGTACGCATTTGCTTACAGAGGGTAATAAAGGAAAAGTGCAGAACATGGAATGTCAGGTCCCCTGGGTGGTGGACTAGGGGCTGATGGTAACTGAGCTCAGGACCTTGGGGACAATACAGTCCAATGCTCTGTGTTTGCTCAGCCTGGGTCAGTTGCAGCTCACTATGCAGAGACTTCCAGGTCCACATGCTTCATCTGTGAAACAGGAGAGTGATATAACCCGCCCCTTGGGTTGAGCTCTATGAGTCTGGCTCATCAGCATTTCAACTGGAACTGCACTGAAAATTTCAATATGTACTACTCAATTTTTTTTGGTGAAAAGAGAACTAACACATTAGTCAACATTTAAGCTAAGAGATAGCTTAAAAATTTTAATTACTTTGGAGCTGGGGAATAAAAAAAAAACACATGTAAGTCTTGATTTAGAAATAAAGGATTTTTGGTATAGAACTTCAGAAAGCAAGAGAGATAAATGTTCCAGATATAGGTGCTGGAAGAGAATGAGGCCCTTAGGTCACAGAAAAGGCAGGAGCCAGGGGAAAGCTTGGGAATCTGACTTTCCACAGCATACGCAACCCAGAAGAAATCCTATTTTAAGTTTTTGAACATGATAAACAGTGACTTAATTTATTTCTACCTCAAAATAACTGGCTTGGATTTTTCTCAATTTTTAATAAAGGCATATTTACAGACAGAAATTGATAACAGATCATTTTGGAACAAAAAGTTTAAGACAAATCTCGTAAATATAGAACGGGTGACTGTCAGTAATATTAAGTTCATTTATCTTTTTAATAAAAATATAAAAAGTTACTCAACAAATCAAAAAGCACAGGGTTTAAAAAAAACACATTTGCCTTACAGTAAAAGGAAGGTGCAGATACTGTCTAAAATTTTAACTAGTTAATGTCCACCCTAAGCTTATATCTGAAAGACTAGTGAAGAATGACAGGTAAAGTGAGGACTGGTGAATTAGGCACACACTGAAGCAGGAAAGACTGAGGGGCACAGAGAAGACACTCGGAATCTGGGAGTTGCTTCAAGAAATAGCCCAGCTGGGCTGCAATTTGGGCTCGGTGACACAGAAGGCTGTGGATCAACTCTTTAACCACCTGTGGTGGCTCCATCTCATTCAGACAAGATCAACCACTATAAAGCAGAATTTCTATGCAAGATCCTTCTAATTTTTTTTGTTTTTGTTTTTGTTTTAAAGCGATCTGGTTTCATCGGGCAGATCCTCTGGCATCCCCAAAGTCACATTTCCTATTGTGTAATGAGAAAAAACCCAGTTTAACTAGAGTGATCAGAACATGCCTTAAGCAGAGGAGATAAAACTATTGGTCAGCTAAATGATGACTATAGCTGGAGAGGTTATACCTGAGGACACAGAACCCCAGGGCCAGATGGACATGAGTGTTTGGAAAAGGGTCAGATATCTGTGGTACTCTACCAACATTTTGCAATCATAAAATAAATCTAAGAGGCTACTTTGATTAAATATTAAAGGATTAAAAGTGGCCACAAGTTCCATGCAGCTTCTCCCACCAAGAGGTAGACTGTACTCTCCCACCTTTTGGATAGGGCTTGTCCTGTGACTTGGCTCTGACCATAGGAATGTGGCAGAACAGACGCGTGACTTCCAAGTCTTGGTTTCTAAAGGTTCTGCTACTTCCTCCCTCACTCCTGCCACTGTGTGAGCAGCCCGGGATCCAAGACCGCACGGGGAGAGAGGTCCTTGCAGCCATCCCGGTTAACAGACACATGAATGATATCCAGCCCCAGCTGACCAGCCAGATGACCACAGAATGCCCAGTCAACACACAGAGCTGTGAGAAATCATAAATCTTTGTTGTTTTCAACAACTGCTTTTGAGGGTAACATGTTACCTAGCAAAGAACAAATGAATTCTGTTAATTTGCTAATTTTGTTAATTTGTACCATGCTGCTATAAACAAATAAGATGGTGAGAAATAAATTCATATTCCTTAATATAGTTCCTGGTTTTAAAGCTAACAACAAAGTGCAGCAGAAAATGAACTTTTTTTTTTGGAACCAGGGATTGAACTCAGGGACACTCGGTCACTGAGCCACATCCCCAGCCCTATTTTGTATTTTATTTAGAGACAGGGTCTCACTGAGTTGCTTAGGACCTCACTAAGTTGCTGAGGCTGGCTTTGAACTCGCGATCCTCCTGACTCAGCCTCCCAAGTCGCTTGGATTACAGGCGTGCGCCACCACGCCCGGCCAGAAAATGAACTATTAAAACGAAATACTACAGTGGAAAGAGCACAGAGTTCAAGGAACCTACACTAAAGACCTAGACCTGCTCTGTCCCTTGTACTGAGGAGCATTTTGTGCAAGTAATTTATTCTTTCCACCTTCATATCTATAAATTTCTCATAGAGGTAGGAGTGATGATAAAATAAGAACAAAAGTGAAAATGCTTTGTAAACAGTAAGGCACATTCCACATTTAATGGGATTGTGGTTGTTACCTACATGTTGCTCAAAGACGTGTTTCTCCTTCCCTGCATTGTCACAGTGCATATGACTTAAGGTTTCTTTGCCATCAGTTCCCTTATGCACAACAGCCTTTGTACTTGCACAAACACCACACACACTTACACAGACACTACATGAACAAAAGTGTCAAAAACCCCATGAATAGTCCCAGTTCTCTTTTCTGTTCTGTCCCAGGATATGGCCCAGAGCCAGCAATTCTCACTGCTTTCACCCTTTCCAGGTACGATGAGCTGCCTGCAGGTGACATAATCCCCGAGTGCCAATAGAAAAGATGAAAAGACATGAGAAGATCTCCGGAGACCCAGACGAGGTTGAATTAACAATGGTTAAAAGAACAATGTCTAAAAAAGAATCAAGTTCTTAAGAAGAGACACACAGGAGAGCCAAAAGTGAAGGATGAGCCATTAAGAAAAAGTGGAAATGCTGCAAGGAAAGAAGGAAAAATCTACACACAGAAAGGTCAAGGCAGGAGAGCAAACCAGTGCTAGTCAGGCACTAGACATGTCTATGCACCCTAAGAACAGGTAGAGAGGAGTGTGTGCCACACGGCTGAACGAGGAATCATGAATGAAAATGAGCAGTTAGGGGCCTGAATGGGTGAGACAGTCTTATTGGGAATGGCAATTCCATGTGGGTGAGAATGGAGGGGGAAGGAATTTATTCATTAAGATGGGGGTGGGGGTCCACAAACTCCTTTTCTAATCTGTGAAAAGAAAACAAATCCTTACTAAAAGGGGTTGTTACTGTCACTGAAGATAAATTCCTACAGCTGAAGTTTCAGACAGTTCACACATTCATTCAATCAGCTTTACTCTCAGAAGGCTCTAAGTTCTTAGCAGTGCTCTTAAGTATGCAGGTAAATCTTGAATAATCACAACAGGAGATTTTGTATATTCTATAATGTCCTTTATACCTAAAAATCATGCCCGTAAAGACAGAACATTTGACGTGCCTCACAAAATGACATACAATTACATGGTCTTTTTAACTTAATACACTATCAACTATTACTACACTAGGATTTCTTCCTTTCATTTTCACTTTTGCATGATTGTCTGGGTTTTTATTCTCTTATCAAAATATGGTCTGTTTATCACCCTCTTTAGTAAGTGGGAACTCACTAACGTACTACCCCAAGCTAAACAGGGTTAAGTGATAGCAGGAGCATATTCTGCATTCACAAACTCATTCAGTATTCAGGCAAACACAGAGGAAAAGAAGACCTCCAGAAACATCCTTTGGTTGGTGAGACAGGACTTTACGCATGTAACAATGGTGCACGGGTGTGTGATTAAGGCCAGCATGGGAAAGAACGCTCTGGGAGCACTGAGGGAGTGGGACAGGTGGGGGCTGAAGCACAAGTGGAGAAAGTGGAATTTAATTGGAGTCCTGCAGGATGAGTGATATTAGGAAAGGTGGAATGGAGAGATAAAGGTGACTCATGCTGTGAGAGGTGAGTGCAGGGCTTGGAATGGAGGGTTTCTGCAGCATGGAGGAGCACTGGTTCATCAAGGAGTGGGCAGGGGACAGTGCCAGGGTTCTGAAGAGAGAAACAATAAACTAAAATAAGTCATTCTTTCTCAACATGTAAGTCAACATGGCTAAGAGAGTGTCTGTTAGTTCATTCATTTGCCGATAAATGTAGGTTGGCATAACAGGTAGAGGCTACAAACACTGTTTCCTCCAGAATCACACCGAATGAAGACATAAAAAAAAAAAAACAATGAATTCAATGTATTATAAAAAGTGCTGTGATAGAGATAAGTGGGGAATTACAAGGGGGCAGAGAGGAATGCTTAAGTCTCCTTTGGGGCTGAAGACTGAAGACCCTCCAAGGAGAAGAAAACACACTCAGGAACAGGGCAGAGCCTGCCTGGGTGAAAGGGGAGGAGACCGCAAATGCAGACTGGCAGCCAGAAGAGCCAGGGAGGGCCCTGATCAGGAGGGAACAAAGCCTTCGTGTGGAGCAGAGGCGGGGATGAGCACGGGTCACTGACTACCTAAAATACGGGAAACCAAAGAGCTGTGAGAACTTACTACTTTGCAAATAATTTACTGTGGGATTCTGAATGACTTCCTTCGCTCTACTTTCAATTTCATCATTATGGGCACATTTAATGTTGACCATTCCTTAGTTGAATGCCAAAATCAAAACTGTACCAATAAAATAACAACTATCCTGAGGTTTATGTTTCTTAGGTTCCAAGAAGCTGAGGGGTGAAAGCAAGGTCTCTACTTGAACCTCCTTTCCAACATCACAATTCTTCTGAGCATGGCTGGCAGGTGCCTATCCAGACAAAAAGAAATTGATCTAGTGCCAGGGAGTTCAGGTGGCCTCAGGAAATAGCCCAAATCATTACTGAACATCACTAATTGTGAGGAAGTTTTTTTAAAAACTGAGATTCAACATGTGTTCCTATAGCTTCTGCCACTCACACCCTCCACTGTGCCCCCTAAATGCAGATGATGCTGTACTGCATTAATAACTGAGTTGAGACTTGTCCTTTACCTCACTCAAGGGCTTCTTAGTTAACAACTGGCTTGGCTTTGATTAATTAGGTTCCCCAATATAACATGCACCTCTTCCTTCTCAAAAAGACCTTGAAGGAACATCTGCACTATTAGGACAGCTCCATTCGCCTCCTGTGGTGATCTGCAATAACCTCACCAGTGTGCAGCCTTTCACACCTTTCTAAGCATCTTCACGAAAATTACCACATTCTAATGTCATGAGAAGGTGGTGCACCACTTTAGCACACTACCCTCACAAAAAACTGGATCTGTTGTATGGTATGGTATGAAGGACACTCCAGAATCCTGGGTTTCTGACAGGATAAAGACTAGGGTACCAAACATTTGACGTAGTCTAAGAGGAAAGAAGAAAAGTAATTATGAGAACAAATCCGGGACGTCCACTCTAATTACAGACAAAGAACTGATACTTACCACATCTATGGGCCACATATATTCCCAGTTTACCAAACAATTTCTATAACCAACACCTACTCATTTAACAAACCCAGAAGCCAAGTGCCTACCACCGAGACTGAACAAGGGGAGAAGAAGTTGGAAAAGGAGTTAAATAAGGCATGGTTTTAACACCTGATATTACATGTGGAACAACATCTGAAAGAAATGAGATGACTTTATCACCAAGATGACTTATCAGTCTGCAAAAGACGGAGGGAGGTCATGGCAGAGAAGAGGAACAGGCAACCTAGGTGGAGGCAAGAGACTGTAAATCCTATGTGTCAGAACACAATTGCCCCCAAAGGAATATACAAAGGGCCAGGTCCATGGTGGTACTTGATGGACTGTACACAATAGGACCCAGGAACACTGGGTTCTGAAAAGGCCAAGTTCTACACAGCCAAGCAGATGTCCTGCTACTAGAATTAGAACAACAGTAGCTTTTCCCCCCATTAAGCCAGAGAGAGATGTGTTTGTTACTCTACAAAACATCATAGGAAACTCATACACCTCTTTGCCTCAGTGAGAAATGGGCCTGGGTAGATGTATGATACCAAGTGTCAAGGGTCCCTGGGCAGCAGTTCTGTGAAGCATGCCATGTTCCATCACACTGGATGCACTGTTTAAGCACCTGTAAGATCTCACTGCAGAGAATCAAAACACATGCCTACTACTGAGATGCCTCGCTGCCTGCCTCCCTACCTACACAGAGGGGCAGACTTGCCTGTCTAGTTCTGAGCCTTCACAGTGCACAGGCACCCTTACAGGAAGAAGCTATCAGGATTAATGATTTAACCTGATGACACCTAGCTTTGATCTGAGGAAACACCTATGTAAATACCAAGTCATAGTAACAGTTCAGTGATTTCTCCAGAGGAACAGGAACGTATTAGGTTTCCCAAGGAAAGACAAGCGGCATGCTTGAAACCGTACCTTACATGATGCTAACACACAAGACAGAGAAGGAAGCTTGACGGACTGAGAGCAAACCAACCTTGCTGGCAGAGTACAGCAGCCATCCGCTGTGAGTCGTACTTGAGTTTCGTAGCTGTCCAGGGGGCACACAGCCTGCTGAACAGAGGGGCACTCCACAGTACTGCAGTCCACGCTGAAAACTGAAAGGGGCAAACAGAGAGGTACCATTTACTGTGGCATCTACTTGCATTGAGTCCTAAAATGAAGTATCGACTCTTACAAACTTCCCAATTTCCTTGATTCCCAAGAAACCCAGTCCCATTGCTGGTATTTTTACTTCAGTAATGCTACAGAACTGCAATATATCTTAAATTTCCTGTAGAAGAGGTGGGGACAAGACATTTAAGAGTTAAGATGAAGGCAGAGTTAGACCCACGGTAGTTACATGGATGGTGATGGTCAGCTGGAGGTGCTTCTGCTAGAACAAGCTCAAGAGATGAACAAGGACAGCTTTGCTTCAAGGATTAACTACCCGTAAAAATAAAACCAAAATAAAACAAACAAACAAAAAAATCCCAACCAGTCATTAGAAACGTGGAAACAGGAAATCACCATAACCCAGGAGTGTTCACAGACCGCATTAGAAATGCTGTCACAAAAGCAAGGATATTAGAAATAATATAAAGCAAGAAACAGCTGAGACAGGACAACAAATCAAATGTTGGCAAAGAAGGTGAGTTAATAGTCAAAGATGACTTAGCACATGCTATAAGTCAAGGTGCTGGATGGTGGGGAATTGGCAAGAAGAAGATTGGGGATGAGTGTTTCCTTATAAAACTTCTAGCATTTTGATGTGTATATTTACTAAAAAAAAACTTTGTCCTATGTGTGATGACTGCTTTCAAATATAGTACTCTGAAGTGACGGGTATATCTGCAAATGAGGGCTCTGACCTTCTCAAGGGGAACGAAGCAGGTAGCCACAGCACCATTAATCTTAATCTCACATCCCCATTAAGCAGACTTAGAAGCAAAAAAATAAAATTAAATTAAAAAAAGAAGAAAAGAGAAAAAGACTTCCTCCCTGAAGGTGCTCATGTACCAGGACTTATCCCTCTGGTTCTGATTAGAAGGCCAGACGTCAGGCTGCCATTAGCCCGAAGTGGCAGACTCACAGCACATTGGGGGATGCCCATCTCTGCGGGAAGGAGAGGCCGTGGGTAGCTGAGGAGGGATCTGCTACCCTCTGATGCAGGCTGCTGAGACAGAGCTCTCGCGTACCTGGTTTGCACTCATAGAGGTCACAGCACTCTCCCGGCTTCCCTGAGGCTTTTGACACTAGTATGTTCAGGTATCCCGGCTGGCAGACTTTGCGCAGACAGCCCGCAGGGTCGCACACGCAGCGGCTGGGTAAGGGGCAGCACTCCCCAGGAGGAGCATAACCCTCGATCAGAACGGAATCTTCAGGACAACGTGGAGAGAACTGGACTTCACAGCGGGCCTTGGAGCAATCTGGCTTCTCTTCTAAATGGGAGAGAAAGAATTTAGCTCATGCCCAGGAAGTGGGGGGCACTTTCATCAGAAGCACAGACAGTCCTGAGGAGCTATTTAGTATCCCAAGAGGAAGGCAGAGAAAGAAACCTGGTAAAAACCCTTTGACTTAGTTTTGCCAACCATAAAGAGCTCTCCCAAGATCCATCTAGGACACCAGAACAGGAGCTGAGAGTCCCCTTCTTCTGCATCCTCCTGCTTCCTCACGTGTAAACACTGACGTCTAGAGCAATGCCCCAAAGGAAGATAGGGGAAGGGAAGATGCACTGTGACATGGACCTTGTCATGGACTAACGGACACATATTTGAATTCAAGAGTTTTACAGGCTGTTCTCTGAAAACAGCATATACTTGGACATCAAAACAGACCCAAAGGAATGAATCATGGCTTCTTCAGAGACCATAAACAGCGTGCATGTCTATCAACATGGAAGAACTCTATCTCCAAACTCCTGAGTTCCGATGAGATGGAACTCATTAAGACCTTCCTATGATGTGGCAGCTTAATAAGAGGGAATGAATCAAATTCCCAGGTAATTCTCCTAGACGGCACCTGCTATGTTTCTATTGCTAGCAGAGATTCATTGAATGTACTTTATTCTCCTTTCTTTAATATCATCTACTAACCTAAAGAGGAACCTCGATTTTAGAGATGAGAAAAACAGAGCTGGGTATTACCCCCAAATTTTAGGACTGGGTAGCAAAGCCCTAGCTTCTTGAGCCCAAGTCTACAGCTTAGCTTCTTGGTTTAAGCTTTTAAGAACCCTATACCAACATAAGGTGCTTGAGGAAGAGACAGAAATAAATCAGAACAACATCACTGCACCTGTGACCCTTGAAGGGAGAGCTGGGAAGATGCTGAGTGGAAACAATGCTGTGTGAGCTCTCTGTCTTTCGTGGAAGAAAACCCACAAACAGGACCATGTGATAGGGTTGGACCTAAGAGGTCACCTCACTTAGCTTGCTCCTTTTGGAGATGAAGAACCAGAGGCAAAAGGCTCACATGACCTGCCTAAGCTCAGTGGTAAATTAAACCCTGGACCCAGGCCTCCTCCACTTCCAGTTCACTGGAAAAAGTAAATCTCTTTCCAAAGCCAAGCCTGCACCTCTCCTCTGGCCACTTTCTAATTTGACTGCTGCATCTTTCATTTCACTGGCAGTCTTCCTTGTGCACCTCCTTCCTCCTTGTCAGGTCAAGACATAGTACAGGAGACCAAACACACTCTCCATTCTAGGAAATTTATTACAAATTGTTGATTGAGCACTGGTACACAGCTTTGGATACATTAACAAAGACGAAAAACCAAGATGCCTCGCTTCACAGAGTTTACAAGGCAGTGGAGGGTGACAGAAAAGAAACAATAAACATTATAAATAAATTATATAGTAGTAAAGAGTGATAAGTGCTATGGGGAATGGAACAGGGAAGGGGGAACTGGGGCATTTGAAAGGAGGGATGGTTACGATCTGGTAGAAAGGCCATGATAGAAAAGCCCAATAGACTTGGAGGAGTGAGGGTGGGTCATGGAGAACGTGGGGAAACAGCATCCCCACAGAGGCAAGAGCTAGCCATGGCTGGGTCCCAGGCAGAGCCAGCAGGCCAGTGCTACTGGAGCAGAGCAAGGGATAGGAGGTTAGATGGGCAACAGGGGGCCAAACCTGTAGGGCCCCTCAGGCCATTTTAAAGCCTGGTTGCTCTAACTATGAGACAAATGAGAGCTCAGATTATGTAGGAGGAAGGGGGAAAAAAATCAGAAAAATGGATCTCCTCTTGGAATAGTAGGCTCTGAGGATCCTAGACAACAGCAAAGAACATCTGGGGAGAGAGCAGATGCAGGAGGAGGTTGGAAAAGCACTTGGAGAGAGAGCATGAAGGAGTTAGATGCACACACTATCTACCAGAGCTGGGTAGCAGGTGGAGACAAGCTGGGTTGGTTAGACACTTCACGGTCTTGTGATCTGCCCTCTGCCACCTAACTTAAGGCTGCTCTCGAATTTTCCTGTGGGACAGAATGCTACTTCATGGCACCTATGCTTCCTTCGGGGGCAACATTCACTTAACTGCTGGCCTCTGCTCTCTTGGGGCTGCTGTCAACAAGCCAATATCCAAAAAAACCAGATGAAAGCAGAGTGGAAAGTAAAACAGCCTCTGTCCTCAAAGCTGACCTCATTAACACACACACCATGTGCTAATGTCACAATCATCTCCTATGCCAAGTTATTATTTGTTCCACTTCACAGATTATGAAAACTGAGGTTTGGACAGGACAAGTTAATTGCTCAAGATCATGCCACTAGTAAATGGGCATATGATGATTTGAAACTTTGCGCCTCAGGTTCCATTTATGCCCTTCTGTAATAACCCTCCTCCTGTCTCGGGAACCACTGGTGCTGGTGGGTGTTCAACCCTGGACTGGCCAGTCTTTCCCTGGTAGATGATTTCTTTGGGCTCGCCTTCATTCTTATGGAACTGTGGTTTCTTATAAAACTGTCTAACTTGGCTAGATCCCTGGCTCCCTCTTACTCAGCCTTATCTCAAGGCACGAGTCATGGGACATACAGAGCTAGTTTGCCTGGGCCAAACAGGAATTGTTACTCTAGTCTTAGAGGATCCATCTATTCTACCTTCATATGATCACCCCAGGGAACTGCCCTAAGAACACAATTAAGTAAGGAGGAACTGCACCCCCAGGTTCCCACTCAAGTGGGGCAGAATAAATCAAAGAGCTGAGTGAGGAGAAGGCAAATCTTGACTACAGGACTGATCAAGTTGGAGCTGATAAAGCACAATGCAGTAGACAGCTTATATGGCAAACAAACACATTGTTTTACAAAGAAAAACTCAGTGACTTTAATTGCAAATAGCACCTAATTCCTACTCTTATTTATTTGCTGTAATTAACATTATGCATAACATTCTACTACCTTCTTATTCTACAAATACTCAGTATATATCATCCAACGTTTCAGATATGCCTCAATTAACCATGTTTGTAAAGATCCTGACTTTGATTCCTAACATCTCAAGATTTTTAAACTTACAAACTTGAGTAATATTAGTCATTATCTCTCTCTAGTTTCAGCATTGCATGAACTCTTTCAATGAGTTGTTCAGCAGTCTACCTCTTCTATGCAAAATATTTTTTAAAAACACAGCATTAAATATGAGTAGGAATTAAATTATGGTTTTAATACCTTCATCGAATACTGCTTTGGTTAATTCTAATTTTTGATGGCACTGCTCTCAGTGTGACTTGTTCCTAAATGATCTATAATTCAGCTTTGAAGTCTTCTTAAGAGTGCTATTAAATTTCTGCATAGATTGATTTCGGGGGAGCTTCCCTTTTGATTTTACAGTTTTACTTGCTTGTTGCCAGGAAATACATGTGGCACAATTTTCCACTTTTGCTAATTTCTTAAAGTTTTTCACATTTTTGGCACACATGTGTGTAAGAATTTACGGTCAATTTTTAAATACGTGAGTAATTTGAAAAGAAAATATTTCCTCTATTTATTGGATACAAACTTGCCTATCTATTGAGCTTTTTTAATTTAATTACGACATTCAGATCGCTTTTGGTCTGATTTTCAAGAAGGATCTGTAGAATCTCCCCTTGTGAGCCAGCAACTTCTGGTATTTCTAACCACTCTCTATTTTAACTGTTCAAAGTTGTGCTGTTAGCTTCATGGTTCGCAGGCATAAGCTTTAAGCCTATTATACTGACTTGGCAAATTATAAAATTATATTTTCAAAGAATTTAGATTTCTAAAATCTATACTCTTATTTTGTAACTGTCCACATTCTTTCATTTCCCCCTTCTTTCAACCCTCTATTCATCTCTCAATGGGTTACCCAGAACCTTTGCTTACCCAGCACTCAATCCCCAGCAGTTACTCAAACTCAGCAGTTACCAGGAACTACTTTTCTGACACCTTCTTTCTCAGCTACATCTAATACAAAAAGTCTCCTAGAAATTTTTTATTTATTCACTTATGTTTCTATTTCTCTTTCTTCCATGGAGAAAAAAAAGAAAACAAGAGCCACACCATGACTTCTTCATCAGAGGGCTTTTCTGACATTACTTTTGAAATTTTATCTATTTGAAAAGAATTCTCTCCATAAGCTCCCTATGGTGTCAAAATAATTGTCTCTATATAATACTTAATTTAATTAACAGGCATTTATGTCTGGTTGCCCTGGCAATGTTGCAACTGGCATCTTAAAACAAACTTGTCTCAGATGTAGAAAGACTAAAGTGACAATATGATTTGCAATAGAAGAAATTAAGGGAAAAAAAGCTGAGTTAGTCATATTAACAATCTTCCTTTAAGAGGGAAGCCCTTAAAATACCAACAGGGTCACCCAGTATGAAGCCATTTTACAACATAATGGAATGACCAATCAATCCTGGTCACTTCCTAATCACTGGATTGTGGCTATTTCTAGACGTTCTCCAGGTCCATATGTCAATGAAGTATAATCATGATCTGCAAGCAATAAATGTATTCAGAAGTTTTGTGCTTAAACACAGATTGAAATAAAAGACAAATGAAAACCTACTCAATGGGAAGAGGGGAAAAAAAGAGATTAGAAACTACACTGCCAGATTCTTCTATTTAAATTTTGTAGAGTCCTACACATGATACCAAAAGCCTTTCTTCTATTTGAAAATCTCTTGAAATGGTCACTTGAAATAAAAACAGATACCCTACACATTTACTACAGGCAAACAGGTGGCAAAAAATAGACTAGTAAAATTTAGGACGTCGACTGCAGAACCGATGGAGCTGTCTACTCAGTCCTTTCACAGTCTCTCATAATTCCTTCTCTCTCTGTCTCTCTCTCACACACAACACATCCACTGAGACAATCCTGGGAATCCCACCTACTTTCACAATAATTCAAGGGATCCTAAATCTGGATGAGATCTGATGTCCCAGGATTTAACAGGGAGAATATAAAGCCAAAAGAGGAAGAGCCCAGGATCCTGGTCATCCCCACACCTCACTGAAGGGGTCCAAAGGGATCCTCAGCCACTTGGTGAGATAGGGAGTTGAGTCTCCTCATGGTTACCTACTGCAGGGCAACCTATGAAGTCCTCTCAAACTTTCCTCCCCTCATTCATTTTACAAATATTAACTGAATGATTCTGCCATTCAAAGATTCCAGAAGCAGGGCATGAAACAAAGTCCTTGACTTTCTGATTCACAATTCTGCGGGAGACAGACAACACACACAGCCACACAGTCTCACATCAAGTGGGGTAAAGGCGCTGAAGCATCCTCAGTGATGTGAGTGCACTTTATTCTCAGAGCGGGGGAGGTTCTTTGAGGACGAGGCATTTGAAAAAAAGAAAGAAGAAGGCATGCAAATTACAGGGCAAGAACATTACAGAGGCATAAAACAGTAAGGGAGGGGGCAGGCTACAAGGCAGGAGAGCCAACTCCCCAAGTAGAAATACACAGTTCACGATTATTCAGAAATCGAAATTGCAGAATTAACAGGTAGAAAATACCAATAGGAACCCACAAGGAAAATATTTTGATGGACAGTATTTCCTGTTAAGGATTCAATTCTCACAGGCATGCTAGAGAAATGAACGAACTTGCTGCTAAATGAGCGCCTCCTGTGAGTGAGGCCTGCCTGGACTCATTCTTAGAAGAGATTACGTCTTCATCTATACTTGACAGACGAAGAGACAGACCCACAGAGATGAAGACACTTGGCTGGTGTCACAAAGCCAGGGGCAGAGCTGCCAAAGTCCACAATTTTCCCACTAGTCCATAATGCCAAAAGCAAAACATGCTTCAGCTTTCCTAGTTGGCTTGTCTGGTATTTGTATGTTTAGTCAATGGCTACATATTTGCTTGAATACAGAGCACAAAATTAATTTGCAAAGATGAAGAGGTTGAGGGTCTTTGGTGAGTCCTCATCACTTAATTGTTGGCTGTGTTACTTCATTTGCTCCTTGACCACAGAGACATCCCACACTACAAAAGGAGGAGACTTCTTATATTCAGCATTATTTTGTTCTGAAAACTTCTATTACAAATGCAATACGTATATCATTCCTGTGTTTTTAAATTTAGAGACTGACTCCTTTAAAGTTACACTGTGAGTTCTTCTCATTCACATTCCATGATTTTATCATAACCTTTTTTGGCAAGCTTTGCTGTGAAGACTTGTTCCGTACAATCATAACCCCAAGGGGAAAAAATTAGGCTTGTTGATACAGTCCCAGAAATATTTCATATTTCAGCTCCTTCAGAAACACCCACTGTATTTTCCCAGCACTTTCCTTCACTCTGAATTTAGGATTTAATAGCAACAGGACCTAGTAAAGCCTTTTCTTGGTGGTTTGTTAAAGATGATATATTTAACTGTCCTTTACCTAATTACCTAATAAAGTTTGTATCACAGTGGAAAACAACTTAGGAAATATAAAAGAAAAAAAATTAAATGATCTGTAAAACTCTAATATGTGATACTTTAATTCAGTTGCTCTCAATACTGCCTGTACATTAAATTAAAATCACTCACATGGTTTTTAAAATTACCACTGTCTGGTTACCACATCAAACCAATTAAAACAGAATGCAGGGGAAGAGTCTGGGCACTGGTGTTAAAACACTTCCCAGGGGGATTCCACTGCACCGTTCAGGCTGAGAACTACCTCTCTACTCCTTCAAGCAAGATGAGAATCTTTGCGATGAAGTTCACTACTGATAACAGAGCTTGACCAAAGGCATACTCAAACATCCTGGCAAACCATGGGTGACCAAGAGCCAAAGGAGCACTAACCCTCCAGATCCTTCTTGCCACCAAGAGCTCCAAGCTGCATCTGCAGCCACAAGTTACATCTAGGATCTCTTGAACCACATATCTTTCTACACCGAGGACTACAGTGAAATGGGCTGCTAATGAAGCATGAGATTAGAGTTCTGCTACTCTTAGTGTGGTCTCTGGGCCAGCAGCCTCAGCATCATCTCAGAACTGTTAGAAAAGAACAGAACTGGTCTGGTGGTAGATCTACTGAATCAGTGCCTGCAATTCAGCAAGATGTACAGTAAAGTTTGAGATAAGCCACTCTAGAGTGCTGGTTCTCAGTTATCACTGTCGCCATCATTATCATCTAGGAATTTGCTAGAAATACAAATACTGAGGCTCCCCATTAGACCTACAGAATTAGAAACTCTGAGAGGCCTAGCAATCTGTTTGAAAAACCTTCCAGATGCATACTACAGTTTGAGAACCTTCCTGCTAGAATAATGATTCTCAGCCCGTGCTTCACATTAAAATTGCCTGGGGAACTGAAAATCCAGAAGCTCAGAGTACAGCCAGGGGAGGTAAATCAGAATTCCTGGAAGTATGAGCCATCTCCCCCTATATCAGGATTTTGAAAGTCTCCCAGGTGATGCTAATGTACAGTCAAGGTGGCCCCACTGTTCTATGTGTCCTTGCTCACCCCATCCTCCAATTTCCAGGTAAATCAAAACCTCTTTAATTCCTGGGAAATATGAACCAACCAGCCTTCCCTGGAATCTTCCTGGAAGAGGTTAGAGTTACTCAGGAAGAGGGAAAAAAAATCTTAGATTACCTCTGATTGTAGAAGGTTGAGTTGCAAGAAGTAGGGAGGATGTGGCCTGTATGATTCCTACTGATTTTTAAACCATAATTTACAAATGTTCAACAAAACTGAGTCCAGAAACATTTTAATTCATCATCTGTTAATTCACACCAGGAAAACATGTTCAGTTCACTCCCAGAGAGATTTGTCATTCAATTATATTCATATATTCATACATCATAATTAATTTCAAAATGTAACTATGAATTTGCTTTTAAAAATATCTGTCAATAAGACCCAAAGACTATTTAGATAAATGTGCAAAAAACTGGCTTCAAAATGATTAATGTTACCTAACAAACCAGTCTTCTCTGAACACCTCGTCCCCTTGTATCATAACCACTGCCCACAAAAGAAGAGTCTAACTTATTAGGGAACAGGACAAATGACTAATGAGGAAAACTTAAACGAACTAAATCTGTAGAGAAAGCTCAGCAGCATCAAAAGAACTCTATTCCTAACAGCCTGAATATGTCATAGCAGCACAAATATTAGCAATGAAGAACTCCCCAGGTGCTGTTTAACGGAAGGCAATGTCCATCATCTAACACAAATAAAACCTCGCTTTTGTGGAGGGCTACTGTGACTTTGGGTGGGATGCCTTCTACACTTTTATTTCCCCTTCACTGAGGAATGGATGCTGCAAATTAGTTCTTCCTTTGTGTAATGATGACATTGATTTGAAAAGAATACAATAAAATGTCAGATTTCAAATACATAAGAATGAAAGGTTTGGTGTTCCTCGTCTGTAATACAAGAGGCTGGCGCTGTGGAGGTCTCCAAAGAACATACTCCAGCCCGAGTTTCTATGAGCACTTCCTACTCAATTGGGTTCCCACAAGGCTGGACGCCAGATCATTCAAAGAAGACCAATAAATGTTTGCTGAATTAAAGAAGCAACCAATCATGTTCTTTCAAAACACCAGGATTTCCTAGCACTCTGAGTTTTATAAGTATAGCACAAAGTGTGGTCTTTTGCAATTTAAAAGAATTAAGGAACAGTGAACTTGAATCCAAGAGGTGATATATTAATTTCAAAAGTCTTTAGAAGGACTCTAAAGAATATTATGTGCTGATCTGAGATCTTCAGAGATTCCTGAAAGTGACTGTATTTATGCAATTAAAATGATGCATCAAGAATAAGGAGTGGATGCAGAACAGCAGGAAAAAAAGGACAGGTAAGGAGCACAGCATAACACCCTGCTGCTATTTTGTCCTTGCTGAGGACAGCAGCACAAAATAAAGAACTGCAAGATACTTAACTGCAACTGGTCGGTCTCATGAGGGCTTCTGCACATGCTGAAAACAGCCATGTGGCTAAAATTATACATAGATGTTTGGAAAAAATATTTGGCCCATTTATTTTTTTCTGCCTCTTCATCCTTTTCTCTTTCTAATTTCTGTTTTACTGGAGATAATCTACTTTTTAGAACCACTAACTTGGTGTATAACATAGGTTACTTTTTAGCGACTTTAACTTTTTTTTTTTTTTTTAACATGGGAGTCAATAAAGCTACTGGTTTACCAGAAAGGTTTAAGAGCCAGACTGAACTATGTCCAAATCGTGGGTCTTCTACAACTTAGCTCTGTGATCTCAGGCAAGTTTCCTGACCTTTCTGGGCCAGAGTTTCCTCACGATTTTTACGAGTTGAGTAAGTTAACAGATATTACAAGTAGCCCAATGACTGGCAAATCCAAGTGCTCAACAGAGTAGCTCGACAGGACAATCACTGTTATTAATTAGTAGGAAGACTCTAGGCTTAGAGTCAGAGACCTCAATGTGTGTGTGTGTTGTGTGCCACTTCTAAACCCTTTATGATCCTTAATAAGCCACCTATTTTTACAGAGCTTCATGAAATACTCATGTGCTAGGGCCTAAAGACACTTGTTTTACAAGATTGTTTTAGAGAATAAGTAAATCTGTAACCATTTATATTATAAAGATATGTAATTTATTTATATAAAACAGAAATATAAAAATTTCATATTTTGTATGTTCATAGGTATGTATTTATGTGTGCATGTGCACACACACACACACACACACACACAGACACGCACACACAGGACTTTTAGGCCCTCATACTATCTCCATCTTAGTTTAAGACTAATGCCTACCTAACAGGATGGCCCAGAACACAGGAATGTCATCATTAACACTATTACTGATAAATGTGACGTTGATTATGAAACAGACCCAAACACAGGTACAGACCCCCCACACGCATTTAAGTATAGCATGCCCCATACAATTATGCTAACATTTCAAAAGTTCCACTCACACACTGGTTCTCTTTTAGCTTCCGTTACTTTACTAATTCCGTAAGAAGAAAAAAAGCATTTTGAAAGAATGGGCTACACTCCACCTGGAGGGAAGGAAGCTGCCTCAGGTAGGTAGTGCTGCCTGAGATTCTTCGCCAGCTTTCTCTACACACAAAGATGACATGTAATGGTAATGAGTAGCTTCAAAAGCACAGGAACACAGAAAGGCCTTCCAACAACTATACCTGCACTGCGAGGGCCTTCCCTGGCCAGAAAGTGCTTCCCAGAGGCAAACAGGGCCTCTGAGAACAGCCTCATTCCCTTCCCACGACTTTCCCTGAAGGCCTCTCCACCCTTCTGGACCACTCCTTCAGCACAAACTTCCTAATCAGACTTGCCCTGAAAGGGCCCCATGTTTCTATGCCTTCTTTGTGTCCTTTGTGTACCCACTGTGTAAACCCTGGTCCACCACGACCGCCAAGAGGGCACCCGCAGACTACAAATATGTGAGCTGCAGCTGAGCAAAGGGACGTGTTTACTTTCCATCCTGAACTACAACTTGACCTGAAGCAAAAAACAAAAATACTGCAATGTGTATTTTTTCCCAGAAATGATAATTATAGTACTCCAAACATTTTTCAAACTTCAACTACCAAAATGGAAAAGGCATTTCAAAAAATAATTTATTAAATAGGCACTTATATTCTTGGTAGCCCTTACATGGAAATCATACTTTTTTTTCTTTGTAGCCATTAAAGGCCTAGCTCCTGGCTCAAAGCTGTCCTCCAGGGTGAGGTGGGGCTCAGACTCTGCCTTCTGAATTAAGAGGTGGGAGAAAAGTCCTCCTTACTCATTGCAGTTATCATAGGTTTATAGCACCTTTTTCCACTTCAAAAAATATCAGCCATTTAAGAATCACAATTCCTACATGGAGTAGGAGGGAACCTCTGCACTTCTGGCTGATACAATGTGCTGAACCAGAAGATAAGGCCAGATATACCCCTGGTATCAAACACAAAAGGTACAGTCTCTAGACTCCTCTCAGGAGCATCGCAAGAACCCCAGCTTATTTATACTCTTGTCTGATGAGCATGCTTCCTCACTCCTTCCTCATCTGGTCCTTTACCTCTAGCTGAAGTTTTTCTACAGCCAGGACTCTTGTTGAGATACTTTCATTGTTAAGTGCCTCTGTCAGGCTTTCCAAAACCTGAGCATGCTGGGGTGCTTTCTGAAGCAGATTGCTGAAGTTCATGCCCAGGGTTGCTGATGTAGTTGGTCTGTGGTAAGGCCTGAGGATAAGCATTTCTAACAAATTCACCGGTTTCTGTTGTTGCTGTCCAGGTACCATGCTTTGAAAGTAGCTGCTATAGACCACATCTGCTTGAAAACCTCAGTCTCTTGTAAGCTGTTCCATTCTCTCTCCTCCTCCCAGGGAAAGGTGGTTTTCTCTGTCTTGCCTGTCTTTTCTACAGCTACAGATCAGAGTTGGCTCTAAGTATCAGTGGATAGCAACATGCTTAACAGACCTGAACAACAGAGGCCCCCATCCAAGCTCACCCTCTTCTACAGAGAATGGCAGCACACGTGGAGCCTGCCATTCTCATCCTGAGATAGACTTCAAGGAGGACGGTGCATAACAGAGAGAGAAGGCAGACTATCAAGGGCTTCCAGGGGTGAGGAGAGGTCATGGCTGCTGCCAAAGTGGACACCATGTTCAGTATTGGTGCTGTTCCCATGATTCAGGATGCCCTTTCATTTTTTTTAAAAAAAGTCAAAGGACATCAAAATAATTTATAATGAGCCAACTGTCACAAATTCTTCAGTAGCAGTGTCACAAAATTTTTTACATATGTTATAGGGACTAGGCTCCACAAAGGTGCTAGGGACCTACTTTCTATTCATTCATTCATTCTCCTCAACCCTAGTGTTTTGCCCTGGTCCATACAGGATTCAAACCAGTGGGGAAAGGGAAGGAAAGGGGAAGGCCTGACTCTAAGTGGCAGGATGGGCACTGCTATTCCTGCTCATTTCACAGAAGGCCTTAGTCACATGGTCACATCCACCTGGAAGGGAGTCTGGGAAGTGTGATCTGGATGGCCATCTTCCAAGAGAAAATTTTACTGCTATGCAAGAAGAGGAGAATGGACACGTTTGGGGCAAACTAGAAACCTTAACAAGTTTCCTGTGAAAATGAACTGTCTGAACAATGGAAGTATATTGCCCTTTTAAGAGTGAAAGTAAATAAAGCATTCTGAAGAAACACTTGAGAAACACAACCAATGCCTGTGTTTCTTTTCAGAGCCTACATCTACTTGTTAAAAGAACCTAGAAGATTCTTACATAATCTTCAATTTCACAAATACTTAATAAACTACTATCATGGAAGAAACACCAAAATAAGTTGGATATTTCCATAAAAACAATAACATACAGAAAACCTTTGGCCATCTGTGAACCTAGATTTTCTATACATACGAACTTTCATTGGAAAGTTTAGACTTCTTTTGAAATGTTCTATGACAGAATTTTCAACAAATCAACCTAATCCTTTCTACAATTAAGGTATGGAAAAAAAGGTGAATTGGAAATTTGAATGTTTAATTACGAGGGGGAATTAATATGCTTGTTTTACATAAAAATGTGGGGATGATTCTGTCTACAAGACTTACTTATCAAAGGACAAGTAAAATATCCTTACAGATTCTTAGATGTGCATGAAGAGTGGCTCAGAAATGCCAGATGACTTACTAATGGGTCACTCAGCTAATGGCCAAAAGCCAGGTCCCCCAGGGAACTCTGCAGTGGTTCTGTCATGATGCGTAGTCACCACCTCAGCCTCCTCCTTCAGTCTGCCATCAGCATCTTTTCCTGATAGTTATTCAAATCTGTTACATAGTATTTAAAACTGCTTAGAATCTAGCTTAAAAATGACTTGGTTATAAACTTCCTTAACCATGAAATCAGCTAAACACACAAACGGAACCAAAACAAAAATAACCCTATATGTAAGTGGAGTGGCTAAGGAGGTCAGAAGAGCAACTTCTGGTCAGGGATGGCTGTGGTGCTGTCCACCAGCCAGGTGCTGACAGGATGTCCACCCACACAGGCAGAGCCTGGGGCTGAGAGACATGGTGAATAAACATGCCAGGGACAGAATGGATGGCAGGTCTGCGGAGATGGGACACAAAAGTAATCTGTCTGCACACCAGGGGCTTTGGGACTAGGGCTCCAGAGGAGACAGCTCCTCTTAGGAAGATCCTGTGGTCGCCATACCACAGGGACTTCTCTGTGACAGCCTAATCCTCAGGAAATTAAGACCTCTGGCAGTTTCCTCAGCCCCTTCAGAACAAGAAGTCCAGGCAGAATAAAATGGGAACACCAAGACCAGAGAATCTGGTAAGACTAGACAGGATGCCTCAGCATTAATGATGGTTACAAGGCCTTATTAAGGGAGGTGGGAGCTCTGCCTCCAGAGCCTCGGCTTTGTGTGGATGCCACCTCTGAAGGCCCTTCTGTCTGCAAAGCCCCATCATGTTGCCATGGCTTCTCACACCTTAAATGGAGCTGCTCTGTTCTTGTTCTGCTCCTGAAGTCTGCTGACGTTTCCTGATGGCTGAGAGACCATCCTGACATTGAATATGTGTTTCTACCTGCCTGGTTTCATAGAAACAGTGCAGATACCTGGCCTAGCAAATTAGGAAGACAGAGCTAGCCTTCTCTATTTTTCCCCCCATTTCGCCCCTTTTCTTACTGTTTTTCTGTCGTCCAAAGCACAGCTCCTCTCATTCTCAAGAAAGCTACTCTTTAAAATTCAAGGTTGATATCAAGGCTATCCTCTGTCCCTGTTAATAACTAAGAATAGAAAAATTTGCCTTGAAATGGAAAAGCACCACACACAAAGGAGCCTTACAGGAAGTCAGACATGCACACAGGGGAGGTAATCCTACAGGGTTCTTCAGTGAGACTGGGAGCTTAGTAAGCTGAAGATATGTGAATTTCTACTTTCAACAACAGATTAAGAAGACACCTTTTCTCCCTGACTTACTCCGCAGTGTCAGCTCCAGGATCTACAGTGACTACCAATTACTGCTCCAATTCCTAGTTCTATGTGGAGACAGCCATTTTTCACTATCTTCTCTATTCAAGATGTTTCCTCCTAAGAGACTAACAGAATTCCATCAGCCTGATACTCTTTTTTAAAAACATATACAATGTTTGTGACAACTGACTATTGACATATGCAAGGAATTCTGTCCCACCATAAAGTCTTCAAGGAAAAATCTGAGACACTTCAATTGACTCTCAAGACTAACAGTCTAATGGTATTCAGATAGACCAATGGTGAAGACTAATGCCTGTATTCAAAAAGGCTATTCAGTCAGCATACCATTACTGAGCCAGGATCTTAGCAAAAAGTCATGGTGACACAGAAGCTGGAGGATTCCCACGAGACCCAAGTCCTGAGGTCTTTGTAAAGGCTCTAGTTGGTGCACCACACAATGGACTACAATTAACCCAGAAAGCACAATTTTACCCTGGCCAGTGTGTTCACTGAAGGAAGTATTTCCGGAATTGTTCTTCTTGTTCCATATATGTACTTCAGTGACTCAGTCTATTGCCAAATCCAAGGATGATAGTTTTTTAATTTGTACCAGATTTCTGTTCTCTGGTTTTTAAAAAAAAATCACTTTCTAGCTCTGTGTTATTTCTCTCCCAGCACCAGCCTGAGATGCTGGCTTTCTTTTATGAAGGGTTCTGACCAGTTTGTGGCTTCTTGTACGTTATGATAATGAGCCAAAATAACTGGGCAGTTGGCTTGTCACCAGGTAGGTGATTTGCTCCTGTGCAGGTACTTCAAAGCACACCTGATTCAAATTACAAATTACTACATGCCATGAATCTTCTGGGTCACTGTTCAATGAATAACTGAATTCTTGTTGTTATGAATAGCAAAGGTCTACTATGTTGGTATCTCTTCTATAAATCATGTATAAATCATGGCTTTTCACATTTAGCAAGAACCTAATACCTAACTCTTCTACCCACTGCACACTTAAGAATGCAATTAGAAGGCTCCACCTCCACTGTGCCTCTGAGGAGAGGGTGGTGTTAACAGTATGTCACCAGTGACCCTCCTTTTGAGTCAGAGGGACTGCCCAATTAGCAATTACATGGGCACTGTGGAATCTAATTTTCATCCTTAATTGTATCATTGTGAAGAAAAAAAACTATTAAGAAAATGACTTTTTACATTGGAAAATAACATATTAAACTTCTAATCATGACTTTAAAATAAGGAATCCAAGTTTAACCTTCCAGAAATATGTAAAGCTGACTGAGGTGGTCAAGTGCCTTATAAGTAACGAACTGAACACCCATCTTTCCCAGTACTCCTGGTGAAAAGGTTTTAATAAGAAAATTCTGGCCAGCAGTTGCTCTTCTGACATTTCTGAGCAAACACATTCAACAGTGTGGGCTTACTCTTTATGTTTAGATGCTACTTTCTGAGTATGGGGACCACATCATTTGTATGTAACTCTGAGCCACGTGGTGTTCACTCTTCTACCTACGCATTTCCAAGCAGCCCCTCAGCCCACAGGAAGCATGATACACAGCTCCCCACGTCCACACACTCACTAGAGTTCAGGACAGGGAGAAAAGCACTAGCTAGCAGGAACCCACCAGGCTGGTCAGTAACTGCTCACATGATTTTGTACAATTGTCATCACCATGGGCCTCATTTCCTCCCTTATCAATGGCAAGGTTAGCGTGTGAACTCTAAGGTTCTCTGCATTCCAAGCAGCAGAGTACCATATAAGAAAAGCTAAATTAACAACACAGAATAGTAATCAAAGGGGTTAACAAAGGCAATATGTCATTGAATGACAAGAATGGCAGAGACAAAAGGACGGTGACTACTGAGAAAGAAGAGGTGAGATCAGTATGCATGGCAGTTGCAGACAGGAATTATTGCAGGTGTAGGGAGGACGCTGGCAGTACAGATGATTCCTAGCAGGGGATTTGGTCTAAGTAAAAGGAGTGATGTGTGATGTAGCAGCTGGTCACACTCCTGTATGCCTCTGACCAATGACATACCAAGGAAGCGCACCCCACACCCTAATCAGCCTCTGTGCTTTCATTCAGGTGTATCCATCCCCTATGATGCTCTTCGTCCATGATCATCTAGCTGGCCAGAGTGCTGCTGTCAACCCACCCAAAATTTACTGAGCACTCAAGACATTCTGGGCACTCTGCTAGGGATGCACACACAAGGCTGGACATATGCAGTCCCTCCCTTCCAAGAGCTTTCTGGTCATCTTCAAGCAAAAGTCACTTCCTCTGTGCAATACTTCTTCATCTCTGTCTACTCCACAAGTCTGATTCCTTCCTCTACTCTCTCTTCACAGACTTTGCACATACACCTGTTTTATGAAATGCATATACTGCAGCATTAATTATTTATACTTCTATCATGGCAATCCGCGGCCAAAGTAATTTCAGTTGAGGCCTGAACTTGAATCTTGTAAATCTTTGTTTCTCTGTGCCTAACATAGTATCTAGACAACAGAATAGTCTTCATCAATCTTTCTCTCTCCTTTCTGTCTAGTTTCTTGCACCACTTACAGTGTGCAACCCTCGGCAACCTTTCCTAGCCGCAGTCTCCTCACAGGTAAGAGAATAATAAAAGCCTCCACTTCATGAGCTTGCTGAGAGGTTTCACAGAGTAACACCTGGCATACGAGTGCGCCTGGAACCAAATCAGCAATATAAACTCTAAGAATCAAATGATACAAGGGCAAAGGTCTCAAATAATTAGGTACAATAATCAGAAAGCACTAACTCAAAGTATGCAAAAATGTATCGAATTCAGAAAGCCTTTGTCTCCTAGCTATACAATGATCACAAAAGGCGTGGGCTCTTAACAACCATGCATTTATTTCTACTATCTTACTTCAGAAATGTCTGCATGAAACAAATTGCACATTACTATATACAGTACTTCAACCATGATTTTGTTAACAAAGGAATATTGTAAAATTGACACAAGGCTTAAGCAGCAGAGGAGAGGGTGTGCCTCAAAGTGTAATTAACTTTATGGACTTTTCAAAGGTCTCCAGGTTCAGCGTGGTAATTATTTTAAATAGTTAAAAGCATGCACTAGGAAAACCTTAAGTGGTCATGTGGTTCAAGGCGACCTGGCTGGTTCTGGCTTAGGGCCCCCAATACAGCACTATTTACCCATGTACAAAGAAAAGCTCAAAATCAGTTCTGGAAACAAACTGCCTAAATTCACTTGTTACTTTTAAAGCACTATTTAAAACATTCAAATGAATCCTAAAGTACTAAGAATTTGATTTAGACAATTAGTGCATCCCACAAAGTTGTAAAACACTCCAGAGTGGAAATAATTCCTTTCTTCCCCAAGCACTCTACTATCGTTTCCATTTTATCTACTGCTTATATGCTTAAAAGCCAATTTCAAAGAAGTAAAACAGGTCTATGCTAGATGCAGTATTTTCATATCCAGCCTTTTTTCCGACTTAGGTAAGGAAACTGAGGAAGCACGATGACAAGAGACAATGGGCTAGAATCAAGAGGACAAACCTTAGCTCTGGAACCAGGCTCTGACTCAGCAGTAGCAGATCCTGGTGAGAACAACCATTTCAAAAGCATGACGTGAAGCATTCCAGGAGCTGCAGCTGAGCGGCACAGGAGTACATCTGGCCTTTTCAAATCTGGGAAATTCAATTCATGATGCTGACCTGCCACATATTTAAAAAGCTTTTCATCTCAGGGAATCGCATCACTGACAAACACTTTAGTAACAAAATGCCCTCAGGAGGACAGTTCACTCCTTCACACAATGGTAAATCACTACCTCAACCTAAGCCAGGAGAGGTAGCGACATTAACAGAAGAAACACTGTCAGTTACTGAGAGCAAAGCTTCTCAATGGACACAGTTACCAAGAGACTTGGATTGAGGATCTCAAATGGCTCTTAAAACCATTCAATTACGCAGGGGAAAGGAAGGTTTACCCTGCGTCTTTCCACTGGAACTAACTCATGCAGATAACCACACATACTTAGTAATACAACAACTTATGTTCAAGTTAAAGACCGAGAACTATTAAAAACGTCCAAACATTCTTTTTTAAATTAAAGAATATTTAACAATACTAAATGTATAAACTACAGGGACAAAGTCCCTAAGAAGCAAAAAAGAAAAAAAAAAAAAAAGGCTTTGTACATTCAGATCATTCTACTCTTCAAAGTCACCTTAGGAAGTTAAATAGTTATTCCAATTCTGCCATTTCTCAACACTTTTCTGTAATGTTCCCGTTGACATTTTCTTTAAAAGCAGTTCATGAAATATACAATAAAAATCACTCTCAGTGCCTAATAGTTTGAGCATATGTTTTAGCAAAAACAGAAAAACTCCTCTAAGTGCCTGCCTACGTTATTAACCAGATATGACTCCATATGACATTTGGTTATTCCCAAAATAAAAATCCAGCTTTCAAAGGCATTCAAAAGAAAAGTGCAACAAACACCATAGGCAATTAAAAACAAGAAATGGAAGGATGGAAGGGAGGGAGGAAGGGGCAAACAAGAGAAACACTCATCCCTCATAGGAGGGCAGCCTCCCCAGTACAAGAACATTATCTGGATTTTAAAGTTTGGAACTTTTTTTCCCAATTGTCTCCACCTGCTATATAGTTTGGATCTTTCTTCTTCTTTTTTGGTGGTGCTGGGGATTGAACCCAGGGCCTTGTACATGCAAGGCAAGCACTCTACCAACTGAGCTACATCCCCAGTCCCTATAGTTCAGATCTTGAATGGTTCCCAAAAATTGCTGTGTTAAAGGCTTGGTCCACAGTGGCACTATTGGGAGGTGGTGCAGTCTTTGAGAGGTGGGGCCTTATGGGAGGTTCTCAAGTCCTTAGGGGCTTGCCTCTGAAAGGGAATGTGAACTTGGGGGCCCTTCCTCTCTCCACTTCCTGGCCAGGAGGTGAGCAGTTCTGCTTTGGCGCAGCTCTGCTTTGCCATGATGTGCTGCCTGACCAAAGGTCAAAGTTAACAGGACCAACAGATCATAAAGTGGAACCTACAAAACTCTGAACCAAAATAAAACTTTTCTCTTTGTAAGTTGATTATCTTGTGTATTCTGCTATTGTGATAAACAGTGGAATAAAACCCCACTTAAGAACCTTTTCCTGAGTAAGGCAGGGCAAAATAATTACAATTTAACTGAAATGCTAACATTTGCTGATTATTTTTCCGACTGAAAGTAGGAAAGAATGAATAGGTTTAAAAAAAATTAAATACTAGGTATGTATCTACTCATCTTGTTAAGATCAGAAAAAATGACTACTAAAATGTTTTTTGAAAACCATCCCATCAAGAAGCATGCTGTTGGCTTTATGAAGGTTAATTTCAATAGTTATTAACAGAAGTATTTTAAACAGCATTGATCGTAGTTCTTCAACAATGTCCAAACACCTCTTCATGGTATCATAAAATGCTCAATTTCTCAAAAAAAAAAAAAAAAAATTTTTTTTTTTAAATCTAATATGAAAAAACAAACCACGATTGCATGGAAGTCAGATATTTAAGCGTATATAAAAACTTCTTTGGAAAATGACTCTATATTAATTTTATGAGTTAAGAGTATGAACACTGAAATTAAGTTTCTGTTAATACCTTGAAATTTAATAGTAGTTATATAGTTCCAAGTATTCAAAGAACACCAGTTCCAACAAATGGTATGGCAAAAAAATTTCCTCTAAGCAGATCACTTGGTGCCTTCAGCTGCCAACATTAAACACCCTAGAAGTCCCAGATGTACAGTGGCCTCCACTGAATGAGGTGACACAGGCAGGAGGGACAGCAGACAGGAAATATGATTTGGTCCCCATTTCTACCACCTGCTTCAGGAGCTTCTTAGCTCCACGGAGGTGAACAATTCACTGGCTTCTGAAAAGACCTAGGTAAGGGCTTGGGATATAGCTCAGTTGGTAGAGTGTGTGCCTTGCATGCACAAGGCCCTGGGTTCAATCCTCAGCACCGCAAAAGACCTAGGTAAGAGACTGGTATGTACATGTAAACACCTCTGAAAGACATCTCTCCAATAAAACTAAAACTCAGCACCGCAAAAGGAAGGGGCCTTTGCTGCAGTCCTACTGGTCATGTCTGCATGGTGCCTGTGACATCACTGGTGATCATTAAGTCCTGAGGAACTGAGAAGCTCAGGCAGTGAAGTACTTCTACCTGGCCGTGAGCTCCTGTGTAAGTTCTTTTACCCCTTTTACTTCAACAGCGTTCCTGCATTAATTTACAAATCCACAGAAAGTGCTTGGTGATGTCTGGTACATAGAAGCACACTATAAATGTTAGTTATTGCTACATCATATCCCCAATCTCAGAAATAGGACATTTATTTTTATTTATTTATGCATTTTTGTTTGTTCGTGGTGCTGCAGATCAGGCCCAGGGTCTTGCACATACTAGGCAAGCAGTCTGCCACTGAGCTACACCCCAGTCAGAGATTTGCTTCTCAACATATGACTTGAACTAATATGAAGTTTGATAATGGGGAAATCAACATTTTAAACATGGAAAGAGAAGATGTGGGATGAAAAAAAGAAGGCAGGAAGTTGGAGAGAGAATAAATAGAAGAGCGAAGGGCTCAAAGAGACAGGAAAGAATAAGACGAAGAGGAAATAAGAATCAGAAGTGATGAATGGTTAAAATGAAAAGAGAACTGAATGGAATTTCCAAGTTGCAGGGTCAGTGCAAAAGCAATCATACCATGGGGTTTTTAATGCAATCAATCTGGTATAAATTAGAATTATTTGCAAATGACCCTTCTCTCTCAATCTTACCACTGAATATAAACACTGTATCTAACAACATCCCAGGTATCTGGGATGTGCTGCATACAGCACCCCTGCAAAAAAATACTTCCAAAGCCCCTCTTTGATTTATTTATTCATGCATTTCTCATTTTAAAATAATAACTGGCTCCAGAAAAAATAAAATGGAACTTTATGTTCAAACTCTAGGATAAACTTCAGAAATCAGAAAAGTAATATGAAAGGAGCTATTCCCTCTGGCATGAGACCTTCCTAAAATCAGTGCAGTCCACTGAACATGGTAAATAAGGTAGGTGTGCCAAGAACTTGGTACTTTATAACAAACATGGAATTTGAATAAACTGGGTACAGCTTTATCAAGTTGACAATATCAAAACAACCTAATCTGTGAAGGCAATGAATCTATTTCAAGGGACAATAAAAGATATTCTTGTTAATAATGCAAACAGGAGGCTATAATATCAATGTAATTACTTCAAGGAGCTGCAGGTGTTACTGAACCACAAGCTCATCCTGACATCAACTGCAGCTGTCCTAAGAGGTACACGATACAAATAAAAAGGACAAAGCTATTAATGAAGTTTAAGTACCCACATCTTAGTGCTCTACAGAATAACTATGCTGTCCTAAGAGTAAAGAGCTTTTCTTACAACTAGAACTTTAGCTTGGAACTTTAGGATACCTTCCCCTTGGACATGAAGCTTCTTTTACTGTATCTGTAGAAATGTTCTTTAAACATGCTAGTGTTAGCAGATTCACTTACATTTATGACAGGGATAGTGTCTGGATAAATCTCATTGATATTTACAGTAGAAGAAGGGAAGGGAAGTGGGGCACACAGGGAGGAGCAAGGAGGGCAGGAGAGGGGAAGGAGGAAACTGGATCTCAAGCAACTTTAAGCAGTAGGGTCTCAGTGACCAGGATCAGCATCCTGTAAGAAAGAGAAAGCTGTAAGAAAGAGAAAGCTCTTAGAGGTTGAAGGACTTGCCCAGGGTCACCAATCCACGGAGATCTCAGGACTGAGGCCCAAGGAATCTAGACAACCATGCCTCCTCCTCTGAACCCTGCCAACAAAGTTGCAGAGATTTGTAGATACGATATCCTATCAACTGCAGGCAGCCTGACCTTGTCTGTGGGGCTGATTCTTTGGTTTAGCAGCTTTATCCCACCTTTGCACTACGCAGGAAAAGAAGCCTGGACATGGCAGAACAAGAGATCAAATGCCAAAAGCTGAGAAAGGGCCCAAAGGAAAGTCTGCAGTGCTGCGGGGGCCTCACACCCTGCTCTGTGTGCCCTGCATTCTTCCCTTTGTGCAGGCTCTTTCCCCTCTATGAACATGCTAGAATTTCTAATATTTAGAAAGTAAAAGTACACTAGCCCTTGAGGTCTCACTTTGCTTTCAGGCTACAATTCTGACCTGCACCTGATCCTCTCCTAGGACCTTTGTGAAGGCAGAGTCGACCCTCCCTGAGGTGTGCCCTCACCCACCACTTAGCTGCTCTGGAACTGGAGTAGGTCTATTCTCCCCAGGATGAGTCTCCTTCTCCTCCTCCTCCTCCACCCACCCCCCACACTCTGCAGGGCCTTTGTCTTTCTTCTCCATCCTTCAAGGTTCAAATAAAATTCCACCTTCTCCAGAGAAGATAATCACCCTGATTTCCAAAAAGCATGACTTCTTTCTCAGTGCTCAGTACTTTTCCTTGTGCCTCTGAATTATGAAAGTGCTTTTCCATTCTACTTTTTATTCTAGTGAACTTTCCTTTTAGAGTGTCTTCCCAAGAAACCTAGAAGCATCTTGAGTTAGACCCCTGCCTTACTTACTATTGTACACTTTCATTTTTACTGCATTAAAATCTCCAGTTAGAATTTACTTATTGCCAATTTATTCTAGATCACTGTATTGCTCTTGGTATGGTAACACAGATGCCAGAGAGAGGTCTTTAGCTTTAAAGACCTCACGAGGATCCCAAACTCCATCCACCTAGATAAGAGGTCTCTGAAATAAAAGTTGATGCATCTAGAATAAGAAAGAAAAGCTACAGGAGAAAGGTAACTTATGATCTGCTATGGTAATATTTCATCCCTTCAGCCTACCCGTGCTGCCACAGACCCCATCAGCTTTACCACATTGGTAAATGTTAGGTTGGTAAAAAAATGAAATGTGCTATTATTGCTGGAAACAGGCCAACGTGTGAGGGTGTTTTAGTGTAAAGGTGAAAAATGCAGTGGTGGAGGGGATGAAAGGCAAACAGAAATTAGAGGTGCGGTGGAAGAGACGGCGAGGAGAGGAGGAAGGGGTGAAGAGGGGATGTCGGGGAAAATTACAGAGGAAATTGCTCTCTACAGACACAGGAGCTAAGAGGTCTGGATGACAGTCAAGAACAAAAGAATAAGAACTGGGACATCCAGGCCCTGGAGAGGGGCAAGCTTCTGAGAGGACACAGGCCACTGTGGGCAAAGGGACTCTGTGCGGAGGGTGCTCAGCCTCTGTTATCAGCTGAAGGGTCCAAACCGATCCGGATGCTCTCTCCACCCTTCGCTCCCGTCCACCACCTCTGAACATGCGGAGGACGGAATCAGAAACAGAGCCCTGGCAGTGGTTTTAGCTGCGCAGCTGGCCACGCTCTGAAGCCAGGACAGACTGGGCTCAGGAAAGAGGCTTTTCGACAACAGAACAGATTCTCCCATTAATCAGGAATGCTCCTGGGAGGAAGAATCGGAGCCAGTCAGCTACTGGTCTGGATATGGCTAATAATTCCTCTCTTAGGTTTCTGGAGGATCTCTGCCAGGGTTTCTTCTAACTGCATACAGCAAATGAGATTTTCCTTTTGTATCTAAAAAACTGGCAGTGATAACATTGAAAAGAAATGTGACTAGGGCCAAAGGGTGAGCTCAAATAAAATGAGGCATAACTAAAACCAAGTTCAGGTCAAAAAATACCAAACCTATTATGTCTTTTCCTTTCCGAGGACAGTATGAGTTGGTGTCCTGTTTTCTACTGACTGGAAATCTCCAGTCACTGCATACTTTTCTCCTTATCGGGTCAATGGTAATTACTATTCATGATCATGACCCTGAAATATTTCTAAATTCTGAACATGTTACTTCAGGACACTTTCTGACAATCAATCTGTTTATAGCATCTCCTTATTGACTGTTCTCTATTAGGGAAACAGAACATTTTATTCTTAACTCCACAAGCCATTCCTCCCTTTACAAGTCTGCAAGAGCTCCTCCACAAAGGACACAAGATAAAGTCTAATGTGTATTAGCTTTATCATGAGCTATCTGGTATAATTTAGCTTGAATCCATTATTTTTTTTTTCATTCATCGTTTATTAGCGATCTCCTGAGTGCCAGGCATTGTCTCTGCTGTTGGGGGGAGGCACACAGGAGTGTAAAAGAGGGGGTGGTAAGACATACAGAGTGCAACAAGGTCCTGCCATATTCAAGCATGTGTCCTGGGTGAGGGGACAGGATGGGAGAAGAAAAGGTTCTGCATGAGATACAGCACACACTGACTTGTACTTCCTTTAGCTGACCTGGGTTCCCCTGGGATTCTAGTGTAAGCATAATCACACCTGAAACACTGGATATGCATTGTCAAACTTACAGAAAGAATCTGTGAATCACTTAAAGGGAAGCCAAGTTGGGGTTGCCATTGTGGCTTAGTGGTAGAGCGCTAGGTTAGTATGTGTGAGTCCCTGGGTTCAATCCTCAGCACCACATAAATATAAAATAAAGGTACTGTGTTCACCTACAACCAAAAAAAAAGAAAAATTATTTTTTAAAAAATAAATAAAAATAAAGGGAAGCCAAGCAAATTGGGCTATGAGTTTGCTGACATCCCAGGGGGAGAAACAAAAGCATTGTCCAAAGGTCAGGAGAGAAACAGGGCCTATGAAAGATGCAGGTTATTATACAAAACAGCCGAAGACAAAGCCAAGGAATTGGAGCCGGGGAAACACTTAAATGACTCACTTTTAAATCGTCATCCCCACATGAAGAAAAGGACTCAAAATCACCTCTATCTACCATTGGTACACTCTGATGCTTCTCAAAGGGTCATTTTGACTCCCCTGAGTTTTTGCCCAGTCTTCCCTGTCTCAGAAAATGGTACCGACTGCTCGAGCCTATGGTCATTGTGGAGTCCTTTCCCTAATCTGACCCCCAAATCCAATATTCAAGCCCTTTCAGCTGAATTTCCAAATGACACTCCCTTCTCTCCACCAGCCCCCTCATCTGGCCACATGGTGTTCTTCTGGCTTCCTGCAGTATCCCAACTAACCCACAATTCCACTCTAGCCTCCGCTAATACCCACTTCCCACAAAGCAGCCAGAGTTTATCTTAAAAAGTGCACACTTACCACCTTCACCTGAGGCTTAAAACTCCTTTGTGGATTCACAGTCCACTGGGCATGAAATCCAAACTCTTTACCTTGGAGTCTGTATGGACCGAGCCCTTCCTACCACCTAAAATATTCTGCTCCAGGAACTTTGCACAGCTAACTCCTTCCTACTTTTCAGTCCAACTTAAACATCAACTCTTCAGAGAGAGGCCCTCTCAAACCATCCTGTCTCAGACTCAACACCCTATAAGTCAACAGCGATTATGTAATTTTATTTATGCCCCAATAAAACTGAAAGCTTGGATCGGAACTTCATCTGTTTGGCTCAGCATGAATCCAGCACAATGTCTGGGGCACAGCAGGTGTTCAATACATATGTGTTGAATGACTGAATAAACAAATAAGGGAAAAGTATACAGGAGACAGTTACTTGCTAAGGGTACATGATTACCCTTTCCAATGCAACTATACAGAAAAAACACCCGAACTTCAGACCAAACAAGTTTAGAAAACAACTTTTATGTCTACTTTTGAAAGTGTTTTAATTTTAAGTCTGTGAGTTCACTCACAATAGTATTGCTTCCTAACCTTTTCATGTTGGAAATATACAAATGGCCCACAAGCCCTGTAAGAAGACAGCAATGATTCCAAAGCATGAGGGTCTTCAGCTCATGAAGAAAGATACATGGTACCAGACAGAACCACCCCAGCCCTAAGAAGTGCATCCCAGGGATACTGCTTTATATTGTTCAAAGTCTGAAGAAAAGCTCACAGAAAAATCTATTGGAAATAAAGCTGGAAAAACATGAAGGTATGAAGATGTCTCCAGTTCAATGCTTTGAGTATTTTAACTAATGGAAAATCAGATCTCACTATGTTGTTCTCTGAAACTTAATTGACCATTACTAGGATAAATGATAAATATGGGTGAAATACTAACAGAGCTGAAATAAAGGACTCCTGTCAAAATATACACACTTCACAAAACTAAGTTATTTTTTCATCTACAGAAGAAACACCTTTAAAGAGTTGGAAGTCCAGATGAAGATCCAAAACCCACATGCAGACGAAGTAGCCTGACCACAGTGACAAAGGCTCAAAAACAACACAGCATTCACTGCAGCAGGTTTTGAGTACATATAAATATATTTATGTGCATTGCAGTAGATACCTAATTTTACACAGAATTTGAGTTTGTGTAGGATTCCATTTGTTTGCTTTTTGGTCCTAAGCTCCCTCTGAAACAAGAAGCCATTCAATCAAGCCCCGCCACAGAGTGCAGAGCAGAAACATGTTGCTTTTGGCCTCACGACTGTCCTTCCCCACTTGTGTGAAAAGCCTGTGTTGACCGTACTGTGAAAAAAAATTTCAAGGAAAGAAAAGCCCTACTGTTGTAACTGTGCCAAAAAAGTATAAAGAAACAAACCCAGATGCTAGAATCTGAAGCATTTCCTCTGCTATGTGACTATGTTCTTTAACTGAAGGTCAAAAGAACATTAAAGGGCTTAGATATTTTAAAGTTTTAAGTGGATATTTTTGTGGTCCTCTCAGTTTATGCATGTCAGTGACATACACTTAACTGACATTTAACACAGAATTTATTCGGCAGAATTTAAGGAAAATCCTGGTATTGCTTTCAAACATGATTTATTTAGATTTCTAGAACCTTATATTAATAGAGATTGGCTCACTTTCCTGACAGCCTGAGTCCCTCCAAAATGCCAGCGAGTGAATAAAGTCATTCTTAAGCCCATTTCACATTAACTAGCTCCTGACCCCTTAGCATGTCCATGTGTTATAATTTTATAATTCCCCCCACCCCCAGACATTCATTTTTGATGCCATAGACAGCAGTAAATAACATAAGATATAATAATTTTATTTCTCTTTATTGTGTTACTTCACATAATATTTATATAGATGTGAAATGTGTATTTTGGTAACACAAAACAGTACCTCTGCCCACAGGAAATATGACAAAAGTCAGTCATTACGTTAAGCAAGTCACTGTCAAATGGACCACCCATTTGGCCATAGGACTCATACAGAAGTTTTCAAAACATATTTAAAACAAAAGGATATTTTTAAATGAAATGGAAAAAGTCTTAATGGAGAGGTAAATATGACTGAGGAACAGACAACAAAAATACACAAGGCATCGGAGTTAGTATGGGGATTTTGTTAAAAATCCCTCTGGACAACAGTGAAACAACTCTTGAGGTGGCCAGGATGCCACTTCAATACAAAGAGCTATAAAACACAGCAAAGAATTCCCACTGCAGAGCTCTGGGTGGCCAAATACAGAGGCTACCCAAACAAGATTTAACTCTGAGAGCCAGAATGACTTCAACTTGGTAATCTCAGAGACCTAGTCCTCCGTTGTCTTCACCTCTGTCCCCAGTATTTCCTTCCACATACAGAAAACTGAAGCCAACAGTTGATAGTTAACAACCATTCCCATCTTGTTTACCAGAACTGTGGGTTATTTGTTGGAATGGTTTAAATAATTGTGCTGGGAGTCATCACAGTTACTAAAGGACATAGCATCTGATCATGACCCTGTAGCAGCTCTTGTCTATCCGGAGGAGACGAGCTTTCTGACTTGTTGCTCTAGAAATGTCAACAAAAGGAAGACAGTGTTCAACTTTATCTCTCATATTTCCTTTGCTACTCAACAGGGTCAGCTTCCCTGGCGTGTGGGAAGCAGATAGACAACACAGTTTAATAGCAAGCTTGGGTGTGGTTGTTACAGTGATAAGGGAAATGAAAGTGGAAGGAGTTCAAATAATATTTATGTGAAGAGTCATAGCTTATCCTCCATGAGCTGTTTACAAAGTACATAATATTACATCAATTCTTAAAAAGAACCACTGGAATGTAGGTATGGCCAGTGGTTAGGGTCTATGACTAATTTCCACTATCGAAGAAGAGCAAATATTTCAGGAAATTCTTAACCAGAAACTGTAATGTCATTATGATCACTGTCATGTTTAAGAGCCCACAGGTAAATGCAGACATATACCTATCAGGTAAGACAAAATAAACATGAATGCTTTTATTTCCAGGTATTACCTATTATGTCACCACGTACCTGTGTGCTTACATAATCTATCTATACAAGTCATATATGCACATGGGCATATATGCAATTTCTTTTGGCACAGAAAGTAGAAGTACACAGTGACATGCATAATTTTAAACATAATATTTCCCATGCACATGAAGGCTCACTTTTATAAATCCATATGGGATGCACTCTCCTTATTGAAGAGGTTTGTATAGGTCCTTGAGATATTTAAAGGTCCAATGTAAGGGACAACAATGTAAGGTTTTCAGCTAGGCAGATAAAAACTCAGACCAAGACACATGAATGAACACACAGATAACATTTTGGGGTGTTCCCATTCTGGGGTGTTGAGATGGACCACCACCACAACATAATTTCATTTGAAAAATCCCTGACGGGAGAGAAACAAGCTGGCTCTCCATCTGAAAGCACTGATTCAGAAGGTTCCACTGTGATTAGCAATCAGAATGCCAAAAGGCATTGAGAACTTATAAATGAAATAATACTATATTTTCTTTCTTCTACCACAGAGATAACCATCACTTTAAATGTCATACCCGAGGTACTTAGGCAGTTTAAAAACTCTAGTTACCCAGATCTAGGTCAGACACCACAGAGAATACCAGACTTTGTTCCATGCCTTAGAAAAGTGAGCAAGGTCCCCTGAGGTCGCAGCAGGACCACCTGTGGACAGGCTTCCAGTTCTGCTCCCCAGGGTTTCAGGGACACTTGCAGGAAGATTTAAATGCCCTCTGCCAAGAACACAAATTGCATCACAGCACTGAAACAAGCACCCTTTCATATTCGTTGCTGCAAAAACACACCTCTCACATTTATAAACGATTTGTGAGGCAGAATGGATGTTTTTATTCTCTTCTTTTGCCAAAGGAGGGGAACAGTAAATAACAGTCTTTAACATAATATAAATATATACACAAGATTGGAATGTGTTTGACACCTTTAAAATGTCTTTTTTATTAAGGTCAGCCAGTGTTTCTTACCCATCTTTCTTATTTTCAGAACTTTACAACAGAACACGGAAACACAGTTTGAAGGGAGAAACTATTCATTTTCTAAACTGCATAAAAAGGGAAGAAATCTGACAAGTGCACAACACTATATTAGCTCATTTTACTGACAGCTTTCCTCTGTGCCTACAAAGGATTTTATCTGCAAATATATGAACATGTTAAGAAAAAGAAGTATCAATTTTTTAACATTATTAAATTCAATTCCTGTATTGTTCTCTTGTTATTTGAACAGGAAAAGAAAGGCTACCGATAAGGAGAAAGCACTGTGCTTGCTTTTCGGGAAACTTAAAAAAATTCCAGTGACAGAGAAAAGAATAAAAAGTTTTCCGACACTTGGAAAACTAGGAAGTTGTCAGCCAGAAACAAAGAATACATCCTCAATTTGGAGGAACATTCCAGTCCCCTAAAACCTCACACAAACACTAACGCATCTCGTGTTAATCCCTTCCCTCTTCCAACTTTACAGGCACACTTACTGCTGTCACTTCCTCCTGATGCAAAAAACAGTTAGCAATAGAGGCCACAAATCAAAAGCAGGAAGGCACCCCGTACAAGAGAATGTTCCCAGCTTCAGATGCATCAACAACCAACATAAGTCCACGATTCCTTAGTGCATGCCCAACAAACAGTGGCCTCAAAATTCATTATTCAAAGGCCCCAGAAGAGTATGCTTAAAGAAGGTTGCTATGCTATTAGAACACTTCTAAAAAATTTTTTAAATCCAAATACTGAATTTTAATGCCCCACAAATACCTTTCTTGAGAAGGGTATATATATCCTTCACAAAGCAGAGGCAGCAGTTTGAGGTAAACATTTCTAAAATCATAAAATTAAATTAGCCCTGATTAGATTTTTTTGTTTATGAGTATCTCCCAAAATGTCTACCCCTGTACAACAACATTTGGCCTGCCCATGGCTGCTCCATCCCACTGGCCATTGCCTGTGTCCATCTCATGGTCCCTCAGATGTGCTAGGGTGAGGTCCTTTTCATATTCATTTCAAATGCCCCTGTGCAGTGGGCCAGCCCCAGGTCTGTCCTACCCAGGTGAGAAAGACAGAGTCAGAAAAGGGCAGGTCTGATTGTAGGGAATCCTTGCTCCATTCTAAGGAGCTCTGCTTTAATGGGAATTTCATAATTACAAATGATTAAAATGTGAATGTTGGCTAAGAAAACATTCTAGAATGCAATCAATCAGTGAATAAGAGCCAGCAATTTAACTATTTTCCCATATTAAAGGCAAGAGTGGTAAAGACAAAGAAGAGGCTGGACTTTTGAGGTGGGACAAACACAAAGGGGTGACCACGAAGGGGAAAAAAAAAATTGGCAATCATCACAACTTTCATGCAAGGTTAGCTCTATTAATCTTCAACAGGAAGTAGAAGAAACGATGGTTTTGCCTACAGGTACATTTTTGTGTAACTGTATGCAGTCAGCCCCCTTCTTTCTTTATAATAAAGATTCTTGCTTTTTTCTTTCTTCTTAAAACAACTAAAATCCTCTGTATTCAGAAGAGTTGTTTTTCTTTCTCAGAGAATGTCGTAATAAATATATTAGTAAATACATAATAATGGCAAGATTGGGAAACGCAACAAACTTATCTACTAGAGAATTCTTACTTGTAGTAATAAAATAGGAAGAACACTGAAGCAGCACTGACTGAATGCAAATTCAGTGACTGTGTTCCTAAACTCTCTTCTCCCTCTTTCTTTTCTCCCTTGCAGTACTGGGGACTGAAACCACTGACACTCTGCTACTGAGATACATCCCCAGCCCTTTTATTTTGAGATAGGGTCTCCCTAGTTTTCCAGGCTGGCCCAGAACTTGGGATCCTCCTGATCCTCTAGCCTCAGCCTTCAGAATCATTGGTATTACAGGTGGGCCACCAAGTCTTCTTGACCTTCCTTCCACAGACTTCTTTTCCCCCATTAGCAGAACAAATAAAAGCAGTTTGGCTTGGAAAAGTTGTCCACAAACCCAGATAATGGTTTGGGAATGCTAAATCACGCTAAAGAAGGAAATCCTGAGATACCAACTTAAGGACAGCTCAGGAAAGACAGTCGCTCAGGGTGGTACCCACTTTAGGAACACAGTCTCTTTAGCCTGGCTGATGGAGACAAGTTGGCCGGCGGCAGAGCTCTGCTTTGCAGGAAGTGGAGAACCCCACAGACACAGAAGGCAGCTCCAAGCCTCTGGGAGGAAGGCAGCCCCACCCTGGGGAAGTGGTCTCCACTCAGCTCCCTTTGCCAGCAGCTCAGAAGGGATGGGATTCCTGATCCTTTGCTCATGTCAGGAAAAACCTCTGCAGGGGCCAGGACTTAGCCGGACACAGCTAGGCCGGGCAGCAACTCAGTAGCCCTGCGTGAGAGCACTTGCCGAGCCCTGGGAATAACTGAGAGGTCACCTACAGCCAAATCAGAAACCACAAACATTTGAAGGGCTGCTCAGGGCTACCCAACAGTGGAAACCTCAACCTGTTCAAGTGAGTCATTAGAACAACATTTTGGTAAGTAGTCACAGAGATGGAAATTGAAAGGCTTCAGAAGAATACCATTTCTTTGGCTGAAGGTGTCAGGTGGTTTTTTGGCCTTTCAAAAATGACAATAAATGTCTTGTTAAAAATGCATATTAAGTACATGATATTTAATCCTAAACTAAAGCACAGTTATGTAGTAGTAAACAGTACCCACCTACACCTGCTGGTACTTCTTTAACTAACCTGGAGTAAGTATGGAAAGAGGACATACAGGTGTTTGGAGTAGGCACAACTTTGGACAGAAGACATGGCTTGAAAAAGCAGTTAGGAGTTAAAACACAACGATTAAAGCAGTGAAAAGGTGGGAAAATCAATAAATGGTACAGAACATTATTACTTTATTTATCTGTAGAGTACATTGAAAGCATCTCTCTACATGCCACCTTGGAAATTTGGCTTCTGCACCATCCTTTTCTGTAAGACCAATGTGGTTGAATAAAATGCTCTTCAACACCCATCTACTCATACTTCTTTTGGCAAAAAGATATAAAATATTTAATCGTCACTTTTTTTCCTTGATGGGCACAAGAAATTGCAACTACCAGAAGGTCGTTCTATGACTTCCCACAGCTAAAATGCAGGTATAATTATCCAAGCAACTGCTCCTCTCCAACTGGTGTTAGGCCAAATTCCTTGAGTTTCCTGTTTTTATTTCCCAGATATTTGAAACTGGTTTCCGCCTTTTGGTAGCCCTTTTTATTTTCCTTTTACCAGTTATCAAGACATCAAAACAGCAATGATTTAAAACATGTTTTTAAGGACAATTCCAAAAATTTGTACCTTTAAAGTAAACATTTAAAAATACTGATTTAACCAGTCTAAAAGTCTACTACAAAAATATCCTTGCCTATATTTTATTTCCCCATGAAATACATATATTTAGATTTTTAAAGTCACTTTATATATATGTACACACATACTTGGGTTACAATTGCATGCATATTGTAAGCATACAGTCTCTAAAGAAAGGAAAGACAGCCAGGCGTGGTGGCGCACGCCTGTAATCCCAGCACTTGGGAGGCTGAGGCAGGAGGATCGGGAGTTCAAAGCCAGCCTCAGTAACGTAGTGAGGTCCTAAGCAACTCAGTGAGACCCTGTCTCTAAATAAAATACAAAATAGGGCTGGGGATGTGGCTCAGTGGTGGAATGCCTCTGGGTTCAATCCTTAGTACCCCCCCAAAAAAACAAGAAAGAAAGAAAGGAAAGACATACTGTATAATTAATTTATGACTGTCTTTACAAAAAGAGTGGGACAGCAATACAGATTTAAAATTACTGCTTTAATTTTAAAAGTATCTACACATGGCACCTGGGTAGGTTAAGGAAAAAACTGCTAGACCCTAAAGGTGATGGGGCCTCCCACCCACCTGGAAGGAATGGTTAAAAGTGCTTTGATCAAGGGAAGGTCTAGTGTTTCCAAACTTGATAAGCAATGTTAACTGGATTCCTCCAACAATGAAATAAAATTTTAAAACAATTTATATGAGCTAAAAGCAGTACATTCACAAGCATTCACTGCTTTTGGATGTAACTAGCCTAAGGAAAACAATTTCTGCTAGTAATTTTAATGAAGTCACTAACTTAAAAATGAGCAATCTGTACACCTGAAAGTCCTAAGACAGAGAAGGCATGGTCCCTGCAAAACTGACTGCCCAGCTTCAGAACAAAGAAGAATGAAAATCTGAGAGGTTCTCTTTTTTGAGGGGGACAGACATAAGCACATATTCTCTTATCAAGGAGTACCTTAACAGAAGTTTGGAGAGATCATGAGGTTTCCCTCATAAGCCTCAGAAAACATACAGTAGCCACCCCATTTCCATCCTCTCTCCAACAGAATTACAGTTGTGCTAAGTTGTAAGAAGAGACTCCTTAAGTTTAACTCTGGTACACCAAAATCTTACACTACCACATCAATGACATTGGGAGGAAATACATAATTTAACTCTTAGTATTTCCGATCCTGTGAATTAATAATTACACTGGATCATTTCTATAGTCCATACAATATTAGGAAAGATTTGGAGATAATGACTTTTAATAACAATCAGAAGATCAAGAGAATGACACTAAAATCCACAAGCATAAGGTTTTAGATATATTTGTAAAAAGTTTAGGAAACAACAAATGGGCAAACATCAAGGATCAAATGATGTCCAGTAGTCAGGACTGGTTTATTACCTGGCCCTAGACATACAAGATAAAAGGTCCCCATATTGTTTTAACTTCTTATAACACTGACCCGGAAAAAGAATTTAATTTCATAATGAATCCATTACTAGGTATTAATATTTGAAGTAAAGCAATTTTAGCATATGCTTGGTTTTAAAAAACAACATTAAGTCGTAGGAGAAATCCACAGGGATTGAGGAGTAACACAATAAACCTGCTTCTTTGTGCAGGGAAGTGGACTCCCATGAGCAGCACTATGACTTTGCTTCTCAAAGTACAGTGAAAACCGGGCAGGAGCACTTTCTCCTGGGGTTTCCTGGAAATGCAGATTCCCCAGCCCTTGTCACGCCTCATGAACAAGATCTCTGTGTGAGAAACCTAGGAGGCACTTTCCATCATGACACGTGGGCCTCCCATGGACCTTGGCCCAGGTGCAACAGGCGTGGGAGCAGGGCTGGGGGCATCCGCCTTCCCTGTACTTGTGTTATGGGATGACAACAGGTCCCCTGCCACAGCTAAAAGCATCTCCACCAGGCAGTCTCAGAGGCAAGAGTGTTAAAAGGGAATTCTGTTGCTACCTACTACCTCAAAGGTGCGCTACTTCAAAGATAATAGTGTGCCCAGCCTCCATTCTATCACATTTTCTTGAGGTATTTTTTGCAAGCCCTCCTGCCCTCCTCCTGACACACATTTGAAAGAAAGTACACACACACACACACACACACACACACACACACACACACTTTGAGGAAAAAAGTTCCATGAATAAAAGCAGACAGTATAATATTTCTTTCTAAATTTTAAATTTTTCCTTACTGACAAGTATCATAGTATCAAGAGTTAGAATATTCAATGAGGCCACACAGAATAGGTTGTTTCATGGCCTACAGACCAAGAAAAAGATAACAATCAAGAATAAAATTCAGCACTCACACCTTACTTGCACGAAAAAATGTGAAAGAAGGAAATGTAAAAAACTAAACATGGAATAAGAGACTCATGATGGCAACATTTCCTCAGGTAGAACTGAAATAGTAAAACATTAAAGTACAGAATAATTAAAAGTTAATGCTCTAAGGTTTTTATAATCTGGAAGGAAAATGCCTATAAAACAAAAACCATTCGTCTCTACGTCAAAATTAGTTTAGCTTCTGAGAATACAGCCATCCAACATAAAATCCAACTACCTCTTTTGTCTTAAGCAGGAGGAAAAGAAATACAGATATCAAGCTCCATGTAAAATAAGTATTTCTCATCTTACCTTCAATCCTTACTAGCAAGGGGTATATATTCTATGCCAGAGACATTTCTAGAATAAGTAAATGCTTAAAATGTTATTGAAGGGACTTATAACATATCTTAAAAAAAAATCAAAAGCAAGCTCCCATAGTCTAAAATGTGGTCTAATTTTTGTACGTGCACCTTTGAGGCCATTTAGAAAATGGTCCTTCCATTAAAGGCAAACCAAAGTCAAACTGGCAAATTGGAGGTGTGGCAGCCCATGGCCTGTGCTCAGAACTTTCTTTCTGAATGAAAGCTTATGTTTTCAATGAGTTCAGAAAGAAATGAAACACAAGTTTTCATTCAGAAAGAAATGAAAACTTTCTGAATGAATAAACAATGAAAGCAGCTCTGACATCAAAGTCCCAGGAGGAACTTGTAGAGAACACTGAGGAGAGGGCTCTGCTAGACTGAAAGCCTTTGTGACAATAATCCTATTTCTTTATCTCCCTATGCAATTATTTAATCACCTTAGTGCTCTGAACTAGCTCTGAACTCTGAACTAGCTCCAATCCCAGGGATGGGTCTGACTCTAATGCAAACTCTTGTAAAGCCTTTTTTGAACAAGGGTGTGCAAATGAGTCAATCAAATAATCAATTAAATCATTATTTTATATTTCTAGTATTGTGGGTGCCAACAACTGTGCTTTGGGCTCCCTTTCAGCTGGCTAATGGTAGTAGTCCCTAGCCTCTCTTGGACTATGCGACAGACTATCAGTGCTTCCTGTACCAGGCTCACTGCATGTACCCTTTCATCTCACTTTTGGTGTGTTAACACTGCCAGCCACTTTTCCCCTCCATTATACACATTACTGTCACATTAATCTTCCTAAAAATGCTCCTACTCCCCACATCACCGAGGCACTCAGAAGTCATTAAGGATACCAAACTCTCTCTGGCCTGAGCATGACTCACAAATCCTTATCTCCAGTTCAGATCTTTCTCTGTTCCGGACACATAACTCTCATCTTCCCCTTGATTCTCCAGATACCTCAAACATGATAAAACAAATACAGTATGTGCCTTATGCAATCTCTCATAAAGCTGCTCTCCTTGTACCCCACATCTAGCAAATGACACATGTATGTCTGGTCATCAGCTCCCCAGATATCCATCCTGACCATCACCACCCTAAGCACTTATTTTGACAATCATTTCCCTTCACCCAAAAATCTGAGTCTTTCCCTTCCCCATCCCCAAAAGTCAATCAGCCACCAAAATTCACTGACTTGACCACCTCCACTTCCTCCTACCTGTGCCCTCTGCTCAAGCTCTTTTCTATCCAAGGATGTTCTTACTCTCCTTTCTCTTCTATTGGACCAACCAACATATTTCCCAGAGTTGGAATCAATCCCCAGTTCCTCCACAAAATCTTCCTTGACTTACCATCTTACAAATGCAGAGTAGTTCTTTGTCCACTCAATGCATGATATATAGTACCACAAAACAATTTTTGATTGTTTACCTTTTCTAAATACAGCCCAAATTATACACCATTTAACATTATCTCTAGGTGCCTTTTAACAGAAACAAAGGAAGAACTGCAAAAGGCCCAAGTGTCTTGCTCCTTTTTGCAAAATGTTCACTGTGCAAGTTCAAACAGGAGTAAGTTCTACACAATCTATACCACAGTAGAAACCCACGTGATATGTGATGCAGCAATGACTAAAATATTTCAGAACACATTTTATGGGTTTCCACATAGATATCTCTTCTACTATTGATAAATCAACTGGTGATAAATCAGTGTGGACTGGGTTCTTTTTATTTTCTCTACAGTCTTCCAACTAAATTATTTCTCGTTGTAGACAAGGCTGACTTTCCCTGGGGATGTACCGCTATGGTTCTCAGTACACTTAACATGAGCAAACCATGTATAAATGCTATTCTATGAATTACATCAGCAATTACTTAAGTGACAAACAACTCTATGTAGATGTCAAATTTAATTTGCCCAAAACAAAACGCTTGAGGCCTCCCTAAATCTGCTCCTCTCCCAACTAAAGGGAAATACATCCTTGATTTCTCTTTCCTTTCCCACCTACATCACCAAGTTCTGTTATTTCCAAATGCTATTTCTATCACTTAAACTGTCATAGTACGATTTCAGGTTAGAGGTCCTAGGATTATGTTTTATGATTTACCCCTCCCTTATCCACTAACAGATACTGTCAGTTCTTTCATTGAAAGGCTGTTTGTTCATCTATGCTTGCAGTGGTCTCCCCAGTTACCACTCTAGCCCAGCCCCTGAAGGCACCCTGTGTGAGTAACTGAAACAGCTCTCCAACAGCCTCTTGACTGTGGCGTCTCCCTTTGCTATCCATTCTGCATTGCTCCTGCCCCATTCTGCCTAACATTGATTTCACCACGCTCTGCTTCTCTCTGCTCATAAACCTGTAATGATTTCTGATAGCTAACATTACCGGCTTCACCTCCTTGCACGATGTTTAAGACATTTCATAATCTGGTTCCTTTCTGCCTCCCCATGTTTATTTCCTATTACCCACCTATGGACATAAAACCTGCCTTCTTTACACCAGTTCTGTAAGTAGATTACACATAAGTCATAAAAATTCTCACTTCCAAGTTTTATTCTTTTGTCCATGATGTTCTCATTCCTGAAATCCATCATTAGCCAAACTCATCATGGAACCTTATCATGTACAATTCTGGGTCATGCTTTTCAACCCTGAACTCCAATGGTATTCCAACTATCAAACCTCTATATTATTAATGATTAATACTTATAATTATTTATAAGTATTATGTCATCACTAATTTTTTCATATATGATACATATTTGAATAGAAGTTCAGGCTTTTTCCAATCAAAAGATACATGAAAAATGTCCAACATCTCTAGTAATAAGGAAAATGCAAATCAAAACTACCCTAAGATTTTATCTCATCCCAATTAGAATGTCTATTATCAAGAATACAAGCAACAATAAGTATTGGCGAGGATGTGGAGAAAAAGGTACACTCATACACTGCTGGTGGGATTGCAAATTGGTGCAACCTCTCTGAAAAGCAGTATGGAGATTCCTTAGAAAACCTAGAATGGAACCACCATTTGACCCAGCTATCCCACTCCTTGGCCTATACCCAAAGGACTTAAAATCAGCATACCACATTGATGCAGCCACATCAATGTTTATAGCAGCTCAATTCACAATAGCTAGAATGTGGAACCAACCTAGATGCCTTTCAATAGATGAATGGATAAAGAAACTGTGGTATATATACACAATGGAATATTATTCAGCCATAAAGAATAATAAAATTATGACATTTGCAGGTAAATGGATGGAGTTGGAGAATATCATGCTAAGTGAAATAAGTCAATTCCAAAAAACCAGAGGCCGAATGATTTCTCTGATAAGTGGTTGATGATACATAACGGGGGTGGGGGGTGGTAAGGGAAGAATGGAAGAAAGATGGACTGTGTAGATTGAAATGAGGGGTGGGGAGGGGGCAGGGAAAGAAAGATAATAGAATGAGACAAAACATCATTACCTTATGTACATGTATGGATACACAAACGGCATGATTCTACTTTGTGTACAACCAGAAAAATGATAATTGTACTCCATTTGTGTATAATGAATCAAAATTAAAAAAAAAAAAAAGAAGTTACGGTTTTTTCCTTCCGAGTTATTTCTCAGTAAAGGAAAAATCCCCTAATGCTGCCTTCTTATAAATCTTGCATATAGCAAAGTGTTTTATATTGAATAACAAAGTATTTAACCTCAAATGATCTCAACCAATTCTACTTTTGAACTATACAGAGGTCATCTGACAGTAAGTTTAAAAATTTTTTAAAGTAAGGAATTTAATTAGGTACAATAATTATTCCTGTGACAACAATCTCAAAATAGGAAGTGCTAGATTTAAAAAAAAAAAAGTTTTTTAAAAATTACTTTAAAAAGCAACAGGGCTGGGGTTATGGCTCAGTGGTAAAGCGCTTGCCTAGCATGTGTGAAGCACTGGGTTCAATCCTCAGCACCACATAAAAAGTAAAATAAAATAAAGGCATTGTGTCCATCTACAACTAATTTTTTTTTTAAATCAGTGAAGTTAATCACTACCCTGCAAAGATCATACATATGCACCTAACTAATTACAAATGCAACTGTGCTAATTTTATGTGCGCAGATATTGGGTTTGGGTACAAACTTCCTGTGATAGCATCATACTTAGATCTGCTACATCTCAACCAACTTAGATGGCTGTGCAGAGGATACATTCAGGAATAGGCTGTTAAAGGACTAGAAGGTGGACCAAATAAAAACAATGACAGCCACAGCCACCACGAGACACCGGAAACATCTGAATCAAATAGTTTTGTGAAATATAAGAGTAGCAAAAAACAATATAAGAGTAGCAAAAAACAATGTAACTGCTGTGTTATTTCATATAATGTGATTTTAAATATGTACAATAAAATGAACTAGTGAAATAGACATGTAACTATCTATATCCCTAAAAGTTTACATACTGAAGTTGGCAAAACAATCATTTTAGTGGACATGGAAGAGATGAGCAAAGGCTATCAGGATAGGTAGCTGACTGTATTGGCTTAGAGTCATGATGTGGTCAGAACAGCCCTCGGCATGGCTACTCCTAGGCCTGCAACTCATCCACTGTGTGAAACCTGTTAACCAATGTTCAAATTCAAAGACTGGATTAGAGTTATGCAAAAGTCTCGACTGCTCTACAATTTTATTTCCACTGTTTTCTACTATATTCTCTTTTAATGATTTGGCATCACTGATAAATATAAACAGCAATGTTATTTTATAGGCTACTGAAAATTTTTTGTTCTTTGTTACCATTTAATAGAACTTGGAAATGTAATGCATTTCCAAAACTTCAGTCCTGCCCTACAAGGTTGTCTTTTGGATGCTGAAAATTCTTGGTATTCCGAATTGTGTTGCAAACCTTCCCATCTTAGAACAACATAATTTCAGAGATAAAAGGTACATTTAAAAATGTCCTATAAGCACTCATTTTCTCTATTTCTTTTTCCTCCAAGAGGAAACTAAGTCTAAGGGATAATTAAATGCTGGTCAGGGACAGGGACGAGACTTAAGCCCAGGCCTACCCCAATCATTAACATGGGTTGTGAGCCACAGCACCAAGCTCTGGGTACTCCATTTGCTATTAATGTGGTTATGAATCCCATTTTCAAGTTCTCAATCTTTTTTTTAGATTTTATGCATCAAGGTACAAATGTTATGGGCTATATTAGTGTAATTTTCTTGTTACTTTAATGTAACTTCTGACTCTTCTTCAGAGGTAAAGTGCCTTGTGATCCAGCCATACCTATGTGATTCCTGCCCCTGGCAAAATCAACCTCAGCCTTCAATACTCAATGTACAACTCTCCCATCTCTTCTAAAAAGCTCCTCATTTTGCCAGATGAGCAGCCTTTCTAATTAGCAGGCTCTCCTCATGGAGTACCATCTTAAGGTCAATCAAGCAGAATGGACCTGGTGACAACAGATGCTGATCTCAAGCACAATGCTCACGAGATTATCCATTATGCAGGGGTGACCTAGGCCGGCTGGCACAAGTTACCTGCTCATGTGACCACAGCATTTCCATTCTACCTCCTAGGGAACGCACACACTCAGTCTCAGACCGGCACCTGGTACACTTTATGCATCTCATTCAGGATTCTAAAAGCTGCAGAGCTCTGTAAGCTCGTCTTTGCCTTTTCAAACTCATATACTATCACGGCTCAGAGTTACACAATTCTACAGCTCACAAATGGCTGGTGAACAAAAATTAATGCTTACCTTCAATTCTCTTTAAAGCTGAAAGGCACATATCCTTCCTTGGAAACTCAAAGGGATTGTTGCAGGTCCGAATGGTGTCACATTCACATTTCCCATTGATTATATTGCAGCCAGAGATAAGGTTTTCATTGCATGGTTCAAAACCAAGCAGTTGGTCATCATCCCAGTTCTCATCTGCAAAACAATTACCCAGATAATATTTTCTTGCTGCTTCACTCAAAGACCTGTTTAAGAGCTAGAATACACAGGGATGTCAAGATGAACATCCGATTTTGACACCTCAATTTGTGAAAGCCAATTTCAATTGGCTGAAATTGTACAGAAGAATGAAGCTCATCCTCCCACAAGAAGACTAAAATATAGTCATATACGTAGATACATATTAAATGTTTGTGCTCAAACTTCACTACTTCCATGTTATAACAGTAATTTGAGATTCCTTTAGAATTTTAAATAAATTTTCCTGAGTTTTCTGTCAGCAATAAAATTAAAGAAGTCGACATCTGTCAATCGACAAAATTACTCTTAAAACTAATTTTTTTCTATCAGTAGAGGCCAACCTAAGGTTTGAGACAACTCTTCAACTTAATACATCAAGGCACAAATAAACATTAAATAAAAAAAGACACATTAAGAGACAAGAAAGAGATCCAATGCAGAGATCCCCCCGACCCTGTTGCATCGTGGAATAGACTGTTGTGTCCAATACTGCCCAGAGTTGAATCCAGCAATGACCCCAACACTGTGGGCTGAGGCCTACTGAGACACTGAGGTCTTCACATTCTGAAGCTTGAGACCGATTTGGGTGAGGATCATGGAATACAATAGACACTAATAAATAAGACAGATTTTACAACAAGCCTTCCTGGGACCCCGCTCAGAAGAAACCAATGAACATGAGAAACAGGGTCAGGCTCAATTCTTAACAATATTCCTTGTAGTTCAAATAGCTCTTGCAGGAAACCAGATTATTTCTCTATGGGTCTCTGGGAAATTACATGGGTTTTTCTCCCTCTTAACATTATCTTTAAAAGATACTTTATCACACCTGAACTGAGGACTGACTATTGAATAGTAAACATGTTTCTGATAACCATATCTGAAGAGAATTTTAAAAAGTGCTTGAGTTTGAGGAACCTAAAACCTGTTGCTCACACTAAGGCAGGGATAAATGCCATCCTAAGAATGTGTGTTGGGCTTGGGGTGCAGCTTAGTGGGAGTGCACTTGCCTAGCATGTGCAAAGCCCTGGGTTCAATCCTCAGTACTAGGAGAAAAATAAAAATAAAATGTATTTTCATAGAAGAGAGCATAAACAAACAGCTTGGTTTTCATAGGCTAACATGCACTTCTGGGGTCACTGCTCAATGCACAAACTAGGCAAAACTCCCTCAATGAAATAATTTTATTGCTAAGGTGTCTTTAGAAGAACATCATTTACAATATAAAGAGCTTCAGGGTGATTCTCTGAGAAGAGAGAAGAATCTGTTTTGATTTCAGGAGATCACTTAATGTGATCAAAGCCTCAGCTCTCAGTAAAATGATTATCTTTTTGTTTCAAAGTTTAAACAGAAACACAAGTGATCTGTTTTAAAATGTTTTCCTCCTTAGCTTGCATTTGGTCCTAGAAGTAACATGAATATAATATTTATATTTTATCTTCAAGATGGCAGTGCAACTGCTTAAGGACTCCAAGGAAAAAGGAAAACCAGGAACAATTCAATGGGGAAAAGGTGATGTATGTCTTTGGTTAACAAAATGGTGCATCCAAATGATGTCTTATCTTTGTGTTCAACTGTTGACATGCTATTAACACCACTGTCCTGATAGAGTTGAGTGAAATGCTCCATGAAGGATTTTCTGTGACTGCATACGCCCATCTGTAATTCAAAAATCCTTTAACTCAGAAGTTCAAGTAACATTTGAAACACTGAAAGACTCCATATTTCTGAGAGGAAACCCTTAGGACTGTTTTTGTAACTATATGCAGTATCACCAAATAGAAGTGGTTCTACTGCCGGGCGTGGTGGCGCACGCCTGTAATCCAAGTGACTTGGGAGGCTGAGTCAGGAGGATCGAGAGTTCAAAGCCAACCTCAGCAACTTAGCGAGGCCCTAAGCAAGTCAGTGAGACCCTGTCTCTAAATAAAATACAAAATAGGGCTGGGGATGTGGCTCAGTGGCCGAGTGTCTCTGAGTTCAATCCCTGGTTTCAAAAAAAAAAAAAAAAAAAAAAAGAAGTGGTTCTATCAAGAAAATTTTCCACAGTGAAAACCCCTTCCCTCTACCAAAATTGGAACTCCCTGAAGACATCACCCTCCTAGGCTACTACATAATTCTCTAACCTATCTCCCTGCCACTATTCTCTTCTCTCTACTCATTTCCTAGTTACCAGAATCATCTTCCTCCATAAACAAACTTCCTCAGTGGTTCTCTCTTGCCAAAAAATCCAAACTTTTTATTGTTGAATACAAGGCTCTTCACGAAATGACTTATACCTATTTCTACAGACACCTCTTTGATTGATCCTTCCCACAGCCTAATACTCTAAGCACACTGAAATTCTCTCCACAAACCCATGGTAACTGCTCCCATGCTTTGCTCATGGAGTTCATCTGAACAGAATACCTCCGTCCCATCCTCCTCTCATAACTCCTATCCATCCTTTAAGACCCAGTTCAACTCTTAGCTCTCTGAAAAATCTTCAATTGCCTCAGGCAAATGAGCTATTTCCATCTTCCATTCTCCTGCAAACATCTGCGGAGACCTCTGACAGCAGACTGTAGTGGTTTTATCTAAGTCAAACTTCCCCAATAAAGAGTCCTAAGAGGCAAGAGCTGAATCTTACCCAACTTTGAAAAAAATATATACACACACATACATTTATGTATGTGTTTGGTCTATAAAGAGCATGTTTAAAAATACAAATATTATTTTAAATGTCAATCATCAAAGCACTGTATGAGACACACTTTTTTTGGTGGGGGGGGTACTGGGGATTGAACTCAGGGGCACTCCACCACTGAGCCACATCCCCAGCCCTATTTTGTATTTTTATTTAGAGACAGGGTCTCACTGAGTTGCTTAGGGCCTCGTTAAGTTGCTGAGGCTGGTTTTGAACTCGCCATCCTCCTGCCTCAGACTCCCAAGTGCTGGGATTACAGGCGTGTGCCCTCGCGCCTGGCTACGAGACACATTTTAAAGAAATGCTTAAACACACTGGTGCATTTTTCACTAAGCATCATCTGTCATTAGCCTCTTTCCCAGCTCAGCCTTAAGAGTGTAAAACCTCTTATCACAGGGCTGGCATCAACAGTCCTTCCAAGAAGCCCATCTCTGAGCCAAACTGTTTTCACTGCCAGATGCATTTCCTTGCCCTGCTGTAGGAAGACGGTTTCCCCTGAATGTGGAATTAGGACTAAAAGGCAACTAACTGCCCATGGTCATTCCCTGGCTCCATACTGTTCGCTTTCTTCTCAGCAGCAACTCTGGCAGCAGCACAGACTGTACCTGAAGAAGCACAGGTAAGCCTGACTCGAAACCTCAAAGGTCTGCCTAGAAAGGAGGCATGTCTGACTCCGAAGTCACAAAATCTAAAACGCTTTCCTTTTCTTTTTGAGAGAAGCCTTTCAATCCCCCATCCTCTCCTAATCAATACTTTTTCTTTTTGACAAATAGTTCCTTTGCAGCAACTGTTTTATAGGATCAAATACAACACGCTTCCGAGGCAAATGCTTTTGTAGTTTTCTATTACAGAACATTATACTTTAAAATAGTTTAACTGAAAATCAACAGGGATTGAAAGCAAAAGCATAATGAAATTTGATTAAACCACAGACTAAATGAAATTTGAACGAATCTAAGCGCCATACAGGCTGAGTATCCCTTATCTAAAATGCTTGGCATTAGAAGTATTTCAAATTTAGGAGCTTCTCAGACTCTGAAATATTTGAATCGACTTTATATTATGTCTGTACTGAGAAAATTTCAGATTTCAGAATATTTCAGATTTCAGATCGGGGTGCTCAACTGATAGGGCTGGACAGTACTTGGTAAATTCTCTGTTTTGAAATCTCCATACTACAAAGGATCCCAGCTCTGCTTCTCCAACTTATTCCTGAGTCCACCCTACGCTGGTCAGGAAAAAGAAGAAGGTTAAAAACAGAGGCATTCCTCTTTATTTAGAGTAAGTGGGTTTTTTCCTGGTGCTTGACACATGACAGAATGTAGTCTTCTAGACTGAAAGGGGAAAATAATAGAGGTACCTCTGTAAATGTATTTTAAAGTTTGTAACTTCTGCACAGTAACAAATCAGGATGTTAAATGTTATTTTCTCTAAGTATATAGAAAAGGAAAAATCGAATAATTTCAGGTATGAACTCAAATTCACACATTTAATTTGTCCAAATATGTGAGTACTACAGCAAAGATGCATATCTAACTGCTAACCTGTGGATCTGAATCCACTCAGAAGGCGACTGGCAATACAGTGCCCTTCCTTGGCACAATCCCTGCAGCTCAGGGTGCAGCACAATTACTTCATGAGAACCTCCCACTTCATCCCACGAAACATCAGCAATGCAATCAAGGGCTAAAATGTAATAAAATTAATAACTTGCAGTGCATTCAATCAAGGGCATCCTTAAGGGAAACTGACTTTAAAAAAATTCTTCCTTATTTTACCACAGAAGATTTCATGGTGGTGAATACGAGGATGCACAGTACAATTTGGTGCCACAGCCTCAATTATTCAGACTAAGATGCCAACAGTTTTACATACCACTGTTTTTATACTGTTGGTGCCAAGCTGAGGAGAACACGGGCAACTAAAATTTTAGTATTATAATGGAAATAGCTTGACCTCATGTTCTATCTGAAAAGGTCCTGAGGTTCCCCAGGGGTCAGCAGCCCACACTTTGACAAAACTATTCTAGAGTATGAACATGCCCTGCTACTACACGTTAGCCACCAGAGCACAGGATCCAGGTCTGAGGAACAGTAAAGGACAGTACTGGGTTCCTCTTCTCACTGAACCATAAAAATGCATGTTTCTTTAAGGTAATTTAGCTAATTCACAATTGGTAAATAGAAAATACATAAAAGCAAAAGTTGCATTAGTTTATACATGGTATTTCCCAGAACATTAATGTTAGGAAAAAATCCCAAGCAGTTCCCCCCACCACAATTAAAAGAAAAATCCTGCAATATATGAAGACCTGAGGCTGGTAATTTTATTCACATTCCTTTTTTAGTACAAAAATGACAGCTCTAGTGGCTGAAATTTCCACATTTAACTATCTAGGGAGCATGTGTGTACAAATGAAAAAGCTGGAGACATTTCCTCCTGCATTTAAAAAAACAAAAACAGCAGGAAAAAATGACTCCTGAATCTTGAGTTTAAATCTGATGCAATGGGTCTCCATTAAAAGTTACTGACCTCAAGGACCTGTGCTCTGAGAGTAAGGAGAATGAGCTCTGAAGTATACGCAGCTGGAAAGGAGGGGCTGCCAGGGACACAGGTGCAAAGCTGGGGTGGCTTGTGTATTTTTACTTGGGCTCTTACAGTTTACATTAATCCTCCAGGTACAGAGTTCCATAGGTTTTGAGTGGCCTCCTCGAACTCTGCTGTTTCCAACAGTTCTTATTTTTAGTGTAGTGAATGATTTTGCAGAATGAGAATGGTTTCCCTGTTTAAGAGCAAATGTCTGATGCCAAAGCAAAATCACTGTCCTTCCAATAGCCACATCTAGTCTTGCCCTGGACTAATTCTTTCTGCTACACAAAACATCTCCTAGTATTCTTGGTGATGCCTGAAGTTTCTTCCTTCTGTAATTGGATATGAAAGATTCTAATGCAAAAGCTAATCAGAAGAAAAATTTTCATCCTGAGGGCAGGAAAGGAGAAACTGAGAAGGATGTGAAGAGACCTCATTCAACGTGTACGGAGCACATCAACTGCAGACCTGTGGGAAGCAGCTCCAGGGTGCGTCCCCTATCGCACGCACATCATGCCAGGAATTTGAGGGACCAGCTGTGGACACGCAAGCCTGACTGCTCCTGGAGTCAACCTCTTTGCTCATCAAAACATCGTTCCATCACGGTGCTCAATTCTGGATTACCACCAACAGGAAACAAAATGTTACTGCTACAACTACACTTACGGAACGGAGGACTATGTGTTAATCTAAAATTTCTGCCTTCCTGAAGGTGGAAGGCATTTGGAGACTCAGAGCCTTACCTTTTCCACCTTGTACCTGCTTAGGTTAATGGAGTTTACTCCAAACCAAGAGATAGCTGCACCCCGTTATGTAGCAATCCACTTACCAGAAATATGCTAGAGCAGACATTAAAAAAGCAAGAAACAAATTCACGGTGCACACTCAGAAGCTCACAGTAATGGAATTCTGTTGGCAGAGGAGAGGCTTCTGGGAATATATATCAAATTAATTCTTCAGCTGTTCACATATCCCTGTGGCTACAGTAAGATGCAAATAGCTAATACTGGTATCTCTTTCCATGCCAGCCTAGAAACTCCAGTGTAATGTAAAATTGCTGCTCTTAACTCCCCCAGCTCCCAGCTGGCTGTTATCAGGCATTCAGTTCTGCTCTGGGAGGACTCTAATGCAGTGAGCTTTCATTCTCCCTGCTTCGGGCTTAAGGCTGATGTTCCAAAGCTGGTGCTTCCCTCTTCCTCTCCTCCTTGTACCGTAATCAGTGCAAAGCAGGTAGAGCAAATTTATGGTTACCAGTAGAAATGACTTACATTACAAAAATCTGTTTTACAGACATTTCCACAAAGTGACACCATGTTAGGTATATGAAACTATATGCCAAAGTGGACAAAGACAGAATCTCTAAAACAATGGAAATACTAAAATATGCACACAAATATCTGTTGAAGACTTAATTAAATGGATGCAAACCTCTAAATACAAAACAAAGGATAAGAACACTGATCCATACTATGTCTCAGTGAGAAATTCAATGAAAACCAAGCAGTACTGACCCAATTTACTAAATCAGTTTACAATGAAACATTTATTAATGGTGAGCACATGTTCCATATCCGTAGTTTTCATCAGATTTCTTAATACAAGTAACAGAGAAGGACCAGAAATGAGCTACAGAATGCAAACGTTCATTATTTCTTTCAGTCATGTGCTCCTCAAACAAATATTGCTATCTATTATGCATCAAAACCTGAGCAAGGTGCTAAGGCCTTAGGATGCCAAGGAAGGAGTTTACAGTATGAAGTTCTACCATTCTAACCCAAATCATACCAAATACATAAATAAAATGTTCCTCAGGCTCCTGAAACAGAGGAAAAGGTTAGAGGAAGGATAATTTCCTTTCTGACAGCAGGAAGCCAATGGAGAAAAAAGAGGAGGTATTTAAAAGAAGATAACCTAAGTCTCTAGAAGGCTTTCATGAAACCAGAAGAGAGGAGAGGAGAGACAGGGGCTGCAGAACATACTATCCTACTTCACTATTCTGCCTACACCAGGAACTCTCTTAAACCACATAATGAACAAACACACATCCAGGGGTAGGGTGTATAATAAAGACAGCCCTGGCCCAGAGACCACACCTGGCCCGGGAAGACCCTGAACAAGACATTTAACTCTCTATGCTACAATTTCTTAATTAAAAAGGAGAATGAATGGATAATTCATCTGGTCTCTTTAGACTTTATCTTCATGTTTCTTTGATTCTGCCATCTTCGTTGAAACTTAACAATGCCAACGATTTATTGAGGGTAGTGACAGAGAATCATGTATCTATGACAGTCATAATTCAAATTTAAAATAGTTTCCTATTATTAGATTAGATCCAAGTTTTGAGAAAAACCAAGTTACTATGCATAGGTAAGACAACCCAGGGCTGTTTTTAATGTTTTAACTTTCACTGACCTTTCTAGCACCTTCATTCTTATAAGACTCAGAGCGAAGGTCTCAAAAAAGTCTGATTTAGTAAAACAATACTGGCCATGAATTGACAACTGTTGAAACACTGTTATTATACAATTATCTCTACTACTGTATATATCTGGAAACTTCTATAAAATACTTTTTTAAATGGAAGTAATTTCTAGGCAAATTTACCAAATACTCAAAATGAAGAACAATGGAAGCACCATGTGTCAACGCTGACGGGACCCAACCGAGGCAGTGTTTAATGGACAACTCCAGGGCACATAAGAAAGGTAAAGAAATTATTTAGCTAAGCATTCAACTGAGGGAATTAGAGTAACAGAGCAAGTCCAAAGAAGCAAGAAGGGAGAAATAATAAAGGCTACATAGGTGGTTAATAAAACAAAAAACTGGCTCTTCAAAAAGATTAAGTAGTCTCATAAATGGCTTGTGATTAGCAGTTTCAGAGAGCACGCTAACTCATCTGGGTAATTTTGATGTATGTTTTTCAATCAGTTGCTCTATAATCATTTCACCAGAAAGTTACTCAAGGTTAGTCATTAAATGGCTACATTTCTGAATTTTTTTAAAACAATCAAAACAGGTATTTGAATGCCCATTTGAGCTTCCTTCTACGTACAACTAGTTTGTACTCTGTGCCACAGAACTCAACCTTTCTTACATTTCCTCTGCTTTGACGTTAGATCCCCACATTGTTTAAGGAAAATCTCAAGTCTCCTCCCCTGACCTACGTCCATGCAGTGCTGGACTGGCCTTCCATTCAGATACATTCCACTGTTGAGCAATGTGGCTGTCTCTGCACTTGTCCGTTAAATCACGTAACTCCCTCTGAATCCAGCCTCCAAGAGTCTCAGTTACCACATGCTGCTTAAAAATTAACATATCTTGGTTGAGGGAAAAGTGATCTTGGAGAAGTATCTAGTTGTGCTCTATTTCATCTCTGGTGCTCTAAGAGGGATCTTAAGGTGCCCCTTCTATACCTGGTCTCCAGTGTTGGATAGTCCTATAGGAGGGCTGTAATGTAAGTCATACCAGCAAGATGTATTAAGAGAAGAGCCCAATCAAACTTCTTAAGAACACAGTTTCAAAGCAGTGTCTACAAAATAAAGCCCAACATCCATGGCACAGAACATGAAGCCTTTTAGATCTGATCGCAACCCACTTCTTCCACACCACATATCCCCCTTTCTCCAGCAACACTGGATGACTTGTGTTCCCTATGTGACCCACATTGTTGCATGACTCCTGGCTTTCCATGAGCTGTTATCCTCCCTAGAAACCTTCTTCTTTTCATCTGCTTTGGAAACTCCTCCTCAGTCTTCAATATTTCTATGGGTATCATTCACCCTATGGCCACTGAATTATATATTATTTCCTCTGAAGGACTTCTATTATATATTTTAATTTTCTTCACTTATAGCAGTATAATGAAATTGTTCATCTAAATTCCTCTACCAGAAAATGACTTCTTTGACAATGAGAATATAGTTTTACTCTTCATCACTGAGCCATCACAAGGCTCAGTGTGCAAAAGCTTAGCAAAATAAAAGTCTACAGAAAGAATGAACAAGGACAGAGAGGAAGAGAAAAGGGCTTGAATTTAAGCAAAACAATAGGAGTGTTTAAAGGCCAAACTTTTTCTAGAAAATGAGTTTGGTGATAGAAAAAAATGTCCATTATTTAGAAATAACTGAGGAATATCTTTGGGTCTCAGTCTTCCTACTTGTAAAATATGAATATGAACTCTAGTTTTCTTTTGACTTCAACGTTGTATTAACCAACACTTCCACACACCAATACTTACAACATTCTAAATGAGTGAATAAACATAAGATGCCCCAACAAACAATAACTTAAACAACAAACTCTCTTATCTCCCTATCTGCCACTTCTGTACATCATGACATGAGATAATATGACACAAGTTAATGCTTCTTGCCAGAAAGGTACTTGAGGACATGAATAATGCACAGTACCATTTTATAAATATTAATGTATGCTCTGACCTAAAATCTGTTAGTCAAATAACCAAGAGCAAACCAGCAGACTAGGTATGGGAACTGCACTCATCCAAAAGTATGAACCACTATCGTGAAAAGAAATGTGACCAAGAACCTCAAACAGCAAGAACAACAAAACAAACATGGTGCTCTGAAAGTACACACCCTGAAGGACATAAATTTTTCATCAGCACTTGAACAGTTAGCAAAGATTAATGAGGCATGCTGCACCCCAGAGACAAATCTTCTGGTAACAGTTAGCACTCACTGAGTACCTGCCAGGTGCCAGAGAACGGAGTAAGAGCTTCCCAGGGGTTAACCAGCTTGGTTGAGGACAGAAGCCCAGAAACCCAGGGCTGAATTCCACAGCGCTATCATCAGCAGGCAATGTGAGGAAGTAAAGAAAGCAGGGAAGTGAGGCAGCCAAGGGCTGGGCAAAATTTCAAGTTCCAGTGAATGCACAAGACCTAAGCATCAGGACAAACAGGGGCAGGGACACCACTGAGTTTCACTCTGGCCAAGTTCATCTCCAGGGAATGTGGCCTCCAGGCCCACTGTGGATGGTCCCCAAACCGTGGGGACAGGTAGACAGACCCTGCAGCCAAGAAATGGAGCTGAAGGCGCACCTTTGGAACCACCCGAAGAACAGAAAATCAAACAATATAAACATGATCTCAACCCTTCTGTCCTCCAGGAAACAAGGATTTCTTTGTTAAGGCAAACAATGCCTTCATATACAGCCAGACTCCTGAGGAGCAAATAATGATTTTTAAATGGCGTAATGATCTGTAAGTAGCATTAAGGAATCTTCTCAGGATAATAACTTTGTGAAATCAGTTAGCAATTGTTTTGCAAGGAATGTTTTTACAAATCAACTTGAACACTGCTGTGAACTTTACCTTAATAATTTATCTAAATTCTTCAAAATAAACCAAGTGGAAGATGGTAAGTGAAAGAGTAATATTCCAACAACAATACCTCTAACTGATCCTTACCGCTGCTCTACAAAGAAATATCTTCCCAAAATATCTTGCCTAAAAAACCTGAAGCTTTGAAGCTGGGAGGAGAGCTCAGTGGTAAGCACTTGTCTGGTGTGTATAAGGCCCTGAGATCAAATCCAGCACTGAAAATAAAGCAAAAAAAACCCAAACCTTTGACTTACAAAAGTTTTGTGTGTGTATGAAGCAAATTTGTGCCTACATACTCAAGGAATCTCCTCCTACCTAGTCCTGCCAACAAAGCACAATTTGCCAGTAATAGTCAACAGAAGCTGTTTTTATGTGTACCATATACAATTTTCTGTTACCCACTTTCATAGTAAGTGAAAAGTTTGATGTATATTTCCAGAACTTTATTCTTAAAACACCATTAAGATCCACTCTACTATAATCTGCTAATGAAGGCTATATCCTATAAATTTGAAAGGAGAACCAGAGAAACAACTTAAGCCTATTATAAAGAAAACTCAGCAACACAGGGTCTGATATGCTAACTTTAAAGGCATCAAGTCCCTGGAATTCTCCAGAAAGCAGCAAATGTAAATTAAGGGACAATGAGAAGCAGGACTCATGCCCTAGGGTATGTCAAGAAATGAACATTAGTAGTTTGGCTGAACTATGATTCACATGGCACAGCATTAATTTAACCCCCAAAATGCTTGTGAAATAAACCATACAAATAAAAATAATGATACAGAAAAATTTAAAAATCTTAAAAACACTTTTGAAAGGTGTACTTGCACATTTCTCACAAAACTGGAGTTTCCTTTGTGTAGTACTGTGACCTCTAAACCTAACACACCCAGCTCCAAGTCAATGGGTACTTAGTTTGGGGATCACAGTGATGATAGCACAACCAAACCTAAAATTCTTATGCTGGCTCTCTCCTGCCTGTGGAATCAGTGCAACTCCCCACACTGGTAAAAGTGGCCCATGTCCAGCCCCAGCTGGCGCCCAGTTGTTTTCCACTGTGCAGCCGGCACCTCTTGTCTTCCCGGGCCATGCAGCCTCCGGGTCTTGGCACTTATGCTTCCTCCTCCAGGTGTGTGCAGGGCTCACACCCTCACTCCCTCACATCTAGGATCAGCCTCAACTTCACAAAGAGACTTCCCCTGACCATTTTTTTTTTTAAACCCAATTAGACACCACCACTATAATCCCTGTCCCCTTCCTCAGTTTATTCTCCTCCCTAACACTGATCTCCTTCAGCATGAGGTATGCTTTAATAACTTGCTTTGCTTCTCTGTACCAGAAAACTCTAGGTTGGCAGAAATCTTTGACTGTCTCATTCACTGTTCAATCTTCTGCACCTGGAAGAGGGCTTAGTACACAGCATGTCCTCCAGAAATAGTTACTGAATCAATTCCTTGAGTACCAGTGCATTCACTTTAAGAAGCCTTTGTCTGCATCATTTCCTCTGCTTAGGAATGCTCCTTCTCCTCCTGTCCACCAAGAAAGCTGCACTATCCTACCTAGCTTAAATGTTTTTTCTTTTCTTTTTTCTTTTGAACCAGGGATTGAACTCAAGGACACTCGGCCACTGAGCCACATCCCCAGCCCTATTTTGTATTTTATTTAGAGACAGGGTCTCACTGAGTTGCTTAGGGCCCCGCTAAGTTGCTGAGGCTGGCTTTGAACTCGCAATCCTCCTGACTCAGCCTCCCAAGTCTCTTGGATTACAGGCGTGCACCACCACGCCCGGCTTAAATGTTTTTTCAAAGTTTATTTTCTCCCCCATTTCTCTCACTTTCTAGTATACTCACCTACAACCCTTCACTATCCTAAGACTGCAGTTGTTCACAGCTGGATTCTGAGTCTGCTGGTGCCAAAGCTGCCTTATTCATGTCTATCTATCCCCACTCTATGCTGAGCTGGGAAGACCTCAAACAGTACCCACCTGTGGGATGAAGAAGGGAACTATGAACCTGAGCAGAAGACTGCTCAAGGAGGTAACGTTCTCTGTTATTAACACATGGAAAGAAAATAATTTGTTTTAAAACCTTTCTATAGGTATCTAAGAGTCAAGTTTATTTAATTTCTTCACTACTTACGCATTCTTATTTTTCTTTTCAGAATGTTTGAAATGGATGGAAAAAAATATAGTCACTTAAGCCTTCTAGGGACTAGAAGGTAACTTTCTATTTTAAAACAGCAATAACAAAGAAAGTTTATGTTTTCCAAATTTTAGATTAGAGCACATGCTTGTAAAAAATACAAATATGCAGAATAACTAATTTTCTTTAAAAATAAAATGTAAATAAAACATAAAATCTTTCAGTTCTTTTTCTCAATCCTATAGCAATATGTATTTGCATATTCTGTTAGGTGGATTCTGAAGATAATGATTCTGCTATTTTATTCTGTTAAAAGTTGATCTTCATAGCATAAAGAAATCGGGGGGAAATTGTTCAAATGATAAAACTCACAATGTGAGGAAATACATCTTCCCTAACTCCTACCTGGAAGGTTAAAAATTACTATGTATTTTATTAGGTTCACTAATAATTTCAGGAACTTATTATTTTTAGGATATAAAAAGAAACCACAAAATTCAGAAAAATCCCAAAGGATGCTATAATCAAAGTCATATCCTTAGTATAACTAGAAGGATTGCCAATTTCCAAAGGATTAAGATACACGGCAACATACAGCTTTAAAACTTATAAACGCTTAAAGTCTTCTTTAACAATTCAATTGTTCTGAACTTCCAAATTTATGGAAGAATGTGGAGTTCTCAGGGCAGACCAGAAGATGCACACCTTAACTTAAGAGACACTGGCCAGCTTAGCTGCTGCACTGCCTATTAAGCTCCCTAGTGGCTTTTGGTGTCAACCAGATGGATGAAGGGGTGTCACATACCTTGTTCATAGGCCCAATGAATGAACGAACCTAACAATTAAAATATTACTATCTAGCATCAGGCACTAACCCCAGGGCTTTAGACAATGTCCTAAGAGGAGAGGAAAGGAGATTAGTACTGCTGCTTGGACACAACGTGGCATGGCCATGGAGGACTAATTACCATTCAAGAGATCCCTGGGCTTGGGAAGAACACATTTTCTCAGTGTGGAGAGGTTCCAGCTTCAGAGGAAGCCCAATCCCTTCAGGTATGGCAGCAGTTAGGATGTCTCTTATTTAAATGGGTTTTTCAGAAACAGGCTCTACCTATAGTTCTATTCCTTTTCCAAATGCATGGAATTCAACTTTAAATATCTCTAACAAAAACCCGGTTTGCCATCCTGGCAAACCTTGCCGGCAGTCTGGTAACAGTATGATCTGATCATGGTTCCAGAAGAGTTTGCATAGGGTGGGTCCAAGCCCTGACTCAGCATCCTGGTTCTACAGGAGACTTCAACTGAGAGAAAGAGAAAGACACATGCTTCCCTGTCCTGAAAAGGAGTGAAAGCTGGTGGGAGTGACATCACCCTGGAGCATGTCCTAAATACCTCTTTGAGGGAGGTAAATGACCCCATTGTGCCCCAGGGGCATCCATCAGTAACAGACAACTGAAAAGGACAGGTAAGTAACAAATGACCTCACACTGGAATGTGCATCCATCCTCTTCCTTCATCCAGTACTCTACTTGCCAAGACTGAGCATGCTAAAGACACCAGTCTCCAGATGAGGTCTGCTCTACTCTAAAATGAAAATGGGGTACAGTTTCTTTCAGAGGTCCCTCTAATATATTTGGTTGCTAATCCATACAGTCACTGGACACGCTTTCTCTCCATGCATCCTCTTCATCATCTCCTCCGTGAATTTCCTCAGCATTCTTGACTGCACCTCCCTGCTTCACATGGTTTCCTTCTCACCCCAACTGCTGGAGCAGCTCACCTGCCTGATCCCCACTCTGCCCACAGCGTCCAGCCACAGGCCTGGCTTGAGAAAACTGCCTGTTCCTACCTGTGCCCAGCACCAGCTGTGTGGGAGCCAACTGGGCTACTAGAGGGGTCACACTCCCCAGCATTTCCTTTCCCTCCATCCCACCCCAAGGCCATGGGGGTGCTGCCTTTCCTCTCTGGAGTCTTTTCTGTTTCCCAGGCCAGGTCCATCCAGGACACTCAACTGCCAGGGGTCAGAGTGCCACATTCCAGTGGCTTCACACCACTCCAGGGAGGGCTCCAGATTCTGTAAGGGGGGTGGGGTGGAGCAGAGAAGCAGGGAGGGAAAAGTTCAGCAGAGGCTGATCTGGCCAAGGGTGCTCTGCATTCCAGGACGAACTTGTGGGGGCATGGAGGGCAATAGTACCCCAAGAATTCTTTCCAGAGAGGGCAAGAGGAAGCTCCTCACCTCTTTGGGTGGGGGAGGAAGATGAGGCCATCATTGTAGATGTGGTAGAAATTTTAGGAATGTGATGGACTTGTAAGGGTCTCAGTTTTTTAATCTGTAAAATGAGCACAGTGATACATTTCTAAGGAAGTTTCCAAGTCCATGATTCTGATCCCTGGTGTAGGAGTGGTCCTGTCTCCTCAGTCATCTTCAAAGCTTGGTATAGTACTGACTAACAAACAGAATGCCAGCTTCCACTCAGAGGACACCCAAACTTCCTTAACTTCCCCTCATAAGATTCTCTCCTTAGAATAGTGAATTTCTTTGCCTCTCAGATTAACAACTTCTGGGTTTTCCTGGTGTCTTTATCTGTGTCCACTGGGTTTTAACTCTGTAAAATCAGGGCTCAAATCCCTCTGGAGGACCTCCCAGCTCACCCTGCTTGCAGGCCCAAAGGCTTATGAAATTAGGCTCCAGGGTGGGCATCCTTTTGAGGCCACCCTCTGCATGGGCACTAACAACTCTAACCCCATGTGGCCCCAAGGCCAGCAGCTGGAAGCAACAGGACATGGTGCTCAGGATGAATCCCTCAGAGTTCCATTCCACTGAAACCCACAAAAGGAAAGTTGGGGAGACCTAAAGAGGCTAAGGCCATGCTGTAGAACAAACACATGAACAAGTGGACATCAGGTGGCCTCCGATCTACTCCTTCCCAAGAAAGCCACGTCCTCTGGCAGAGGAGGATGGTGAGCAGGAGAACTGATGGAAAAGACTTTGGGACAGAAGGAAGAGGGAGACGTGCTGAGGGGATGGGGTGAGTGCAGGGAAGTCCTCCTAGGGCTGCCATTCATGTTTTAGTCCAAGTCATAAAAAGCATCTGTTCACCAGGTTTTGCCTCTCAGAAGGTAGCCTATGGAAAAAACATCCCTGAGAGGTTGAAATTCAACAAATATACTTCAACTAAATGTCTATCTTCCCCCTTTTCTAAAACCAATCATTGGTTTTAATAAATCTCTAGGAAAGTTTGAGAGCAAAAACTGACTAAGCTTGTGGGTAAGATATTTAATATAACCCTACACAAAGATATCCTGATATACATTCATCTCATTCTAAGCAACTGCTTTTATTGCTTAAAAAAAGTAGAATCCTTGATCAATTATCACCTCCTTTCTGTCAAGCAACAACTCAACACAGAGAATTCCTTCTATTTACTAAGACCCAAACACTAGTGAAAAACAGGCTTTCTGTGCAGGAAATCAGGAAGTAACTGGAATGTGGAGCCTCCTCTTCCTTGGACATATCACTCTTCCTAAGAAAACAGCTCAATGTTCTGTTTAGAAAAATCTGCACATTACCTCCATGAGCTGACTTCCCTGTGAGCAGACTGCATGTATTCTTGTTGGGGTTGAAATAAAACTGCTTGAATTTTGCACACAAGCAGAAGCAATCAGATGGCACCTTCTGAATATTACACTGAACAAAATGTTTAACAAGCACCTATTATGTATAAACCACAATGCTCAACACTGAGGTACAAAGATACAACGGCAATTAACATTTACTGTGTGTTCCTTACGCACAAGAATATAATCCTTAACATGAATCAGTTAAATTATTTCTCACAACCGCCCAAATGAGAAGATACTATTATTATTCCCATTTTCATGGAAATAGTGAACAGAGTTGAGGAGCCTGGGCAGGGTAAGCACCATGTACCAGGTAAGTGGCTAAGATGGGCTGGAACTGATGTCAGAGACTGAACTCCCACCAGGATATAATTTTGCCTTCATTAATGAAACATGATTTCTCCCTAAGGAATTTGTCATCTAAAATTCTCCTGAGGAAATCATTTCCTCTGGCCAGGTTTCTTGAAACTGTATTCCTAACACTCCCAGGCAATGAAAGCAATGCATGCTACTTGTACAGGTAAGTAAAATGCCCCAAGGTTGATTTGCTGTCTAGGGAACAAGCAAATCGGCCCATACTAGGAATGAGACCAGTGCCACTTCTGAAGCAAGACGAGTGCCCAGTGATGAAGAGAGCTATGGTCACTGGCTGGGCAGTGTCCTGAGCCCATGCCGGCAGAACACCAGCATGCAAAGCTGGAGATTTGCCCAAGGATAATGCTGCATTTCGACCTCCCTAAACCACATGAGTGTGGGAGCAAGAGAAAGGAATTCACACCCTGTGCAGGGAAGTCAGCAACTAAACCACAGAAAGACAAAAGAAAGGCCTCAGAAAGTGCACCCCTAGCTCTCCCTCTGTACTGGAGACAGTGATGCACAGGTAGGTTAAGCCACAGACTCCCTGAATCTGCAACTCCATCCCTGAAGTGCCAAGTGCTTGTCAGATTTACATAAGTGTCCTTTCCAAGGAGCTTGGTGCTCCTTATCTAAAAGAAAAATCAGCTGCTATGGTAGATTAGGAAGTTGGGTATTAGAACATAAACACAAAAAGAAAGGGAAGGGGATGACTGGAGAAGACTTCTGAAAAGCTCACCAAAGGAGATCCAGATACAGAGTGGCCCCTTGGAAGCACCAACTCCAAAAGGCAAAGGCATGAAGGAGCTATAAACAAATCATCCATTAAAAATACATATAATAAAATCCATCTAGCATTTACCCCTGGTCAGAACTTCCGACCTCCTTCAAACTATATTTATGCCTTCTCCAATAGTCTCAGATCCCAGCAGCCAGAAATAAACCCAGGACTCTCAAAACCAAAGTTCTCCTCCCATGTCTGTGTTGGCCAAGCTCCAGGGTCTGTAAGAGAGGAAATGGTTCAGCGACACTATATTAACTAACTCACCTACTGTTGAAACACTAGTCTCCACACGCTGCCTACGAGGCTCTCCGAGACTTCACCACCACCAGAGAGCATGAAGATACCAATCAATTGCATAATAAATGGATTTAGACATTTATAAGCACATTGTTAAGAAACCTTTGGGGGGAAAAAAAAACACTTGCAGGTTTGGGTGATGATAAAGATCAACTGATTAAAGATTAACCGTACAGTATTGGGAGAAAATCTATTAACAGATTCCCATCTTTAAATAGTTTTATAAACTGATTAAAATAGTAACTACAGACCCCATATTGGGCCAAAGCCTCTTCTCCCCTTTCAAGAAACTGAGTCAGAAAATAAATATCTATTAAACTTTGTGCTTGCAAACGCCTGTAATCCCAGCAACTCAGGAGGCTGAGGCAGAGGACTGTGAGTTCAAAGCCAGCCTCAGCAAAAGTAATGTGCTAAGCAACTGAGAGAGACCCTGTCTCTAAATAAAATACAAAATAGGGCTGGGCATGTGGCTCAGTGGCCAAGTACCCTTGAGTTCAATCCCCAGTGGGCCACCCCCCCAAAAAAACCTGTGTGCTTTAATGTTTTTCTCTAAAATTGTACATACTAACTTTAGCTACTGTTGTAATTAAAATTTCACAGCTATCCAAGGTTAAACTGTTAAATGTAACATTTCATCTTCAAATTACTTTTTTCAGTACAAAGTATGCTGCTGTAAGTGAACATGTTGGCCAGAAAAATGTAAGGTTCTCATTGGGCATACGCATCTCTTAGCTGTACACTATGTCTTAAAGAAGGCTAAATAGATATTCTCTGCTCCAAATAACCAGCAGCCAACAAACTGTTCAGTGTCTTGTGGACTGAACATGTTCACTGGCAGATATTACACATGCATTATGTTTTCAAAAGATTTCTAATTCAGAAACAGTAAATATTAAAGAAATAATCAAAATGCTCATCTTCCTTTTGATAATCCAAAAGCACTTAAACGTATACAAAATATCTGAAGCCTGGTGATTTCATTTTGCATATGTTTATACATATGGTTTGACTGAGGATTTGTATTTTTAAATAAAAACTGTAGAAATGAATTTGAAACATTACAACAGATGCCATATATTTTTTGAATATGAAACCAGTATCTGAGCTGTAAAAACTATTATTATAGAAGTCAATAATATATGAGAAAAAAAATCTGTTTTCCTGATAGGAATTCAGCAAACTCAATCCTGACAATGATCTAAGTTTTTCCACATTTTATGTGTTCCTTGCTGAATGACTTCTAGGCCTCCAGTTTTAATTTATAAAATGGAAGAAATGGAAAACATAAATCCTCAGACAAAAATCCTTGGTAACAAGAACATACAGCATCTGCAAAGTACAAAGTTTACAAATTCATCTTGAAGTTAATATCTAGTCCTTATTTAGGGTTTGCTAATTATATTCATTTTTCATACTAAATAAACATTTGCAACCCTATAATATGCTACCAAAAGGAAAAAGCAATAAAGTTTCTCTGGCCAGCCAGTGGGCTGGCTATTTTGCATAAAGCCTACAAATCATTAGTTAACTTTACAGAATTTCCATTCTCTTAAGAGTCAAGACAGTCCTCAAGGTAGCAAGTGCCACAGTCACAGCCTGAGCCTAGACACAAAGGATCAGACATGCAAGCAGTGAGCGGTCACTGCTTAGTCCAAGGAGACAGCACTGTTGCAGCCGTTTGCTTGGAGAGCCTAGGCATGCAGGAAAATAAAATTCCATTAGGACTACATAGAGTTTTCTATTAAATTCACCTGGAATGACTTTTTTCCCTTCTTGCTTTTTATATAGCCCAGAAGGGAAAGCAGGAAAGGAAATGAAATGGAAAGATACTGTCCACACATCTGATTACTCAGTATAAATTATAACAATGGAGACCACGTAGTAACATAGGAAAACACATTTGCTATAATATTAACTGGAAAGAAAGAAGATTCAAGATGCATGATTTTCTTAAAAATGTATGTATACAGAGGAGGACTATACGAGGAGACATACAAAAAAATCAAATTGGTTTTTGTGCATGGAACAAGAATGTTCTGGATAATTGTTTTTATTCTCTATCTTCTCTATTTCCTAAACTGCCTAGTAAAATTGTGCTGCCTTTATAATAGCTTTAAAAAAAGAGATGACAATGGATCCAATATTTGGCCCCGGCACACACAGCCAATAATGGGAAATAAGATGCTCAAAAAAGAAATTACAAAGAAGAAATGTAGATAACACCTTTCTGGGTGACCACTAAAGGGGTCTGGGTCTCTTTGTGTAAGGAAAGGCCCTTTCCCCATGCAACTTAGTTCCAGGAATCCTTGAGTATGAAAAGTTCTAAGGAATCTCTTTCTAAGGAATTTTCCATTTTGATGGTCTATCTTTCTGGACAACTGGCCTGGACAGGACGTCAGCGACTACAAATCTGATGAGTACTGCAGCAACTGCAAAAGAGAAGACGCAGGAACAAGATGCCTGCAGCTTTGTGTATGCCGCTCAGGAGACACTCTGCCTGCATTTATCCCTATACATTAATTGACGGCAGCCAGAGATGGGGATTTTTTTCCCCTTCCATTGGAATTAATAGAACCTAATGGCTCTAATTAGAATGGAAAAAAAAAACCTACCACATTCACAGAACGGACAGAAAGGCTATCAGGACAAGTACACAATCCTGTGAAGAATCTTTTTGATATGTGTGCACATCACATAATCTGCAACGTATATGCACAACTATCTACTGTAATGACACATTTTTCCACTGTTAAGAAAGAGTGACGGAATGTCAGTTTCCACACATGGAGACTCAAAACATCTTCCTACTGACATTCTGCCAGTCCACTGGGTCCCCTGCAAGGCTTTATCCCTAGGTTACTGACCTCATGTCTACCCCCTCAAAAAGCTCCATCTGTGTGCCTTCTCTAACCCAAACACGACCTCTTCCCCCCAAAGAGCCACCTCTGTTCCAGCAACTGATTTTCCCCCAAACAGCTGTGAGAGGCTCTTTTCAGGACTCAGAGTAATTCTGCTATCAATGTGGCTGAAAATGGTACTTGCTGGTTGTACTTCACACCCACTTCTCTGGTTCTCTCCTTCCAGGAAGTCTACTTTTCAGTTACAAGGATTGTTTACCTTGGCCACACTCTGATGGGCACACCCTCCTTCAAGTGTGCTTCCCAGGCCTTGGCCTCCATTCATTTCTTTTACTGAAGTCTCAGGATAAGTGTGCTAAGTCAGTAGCAAGAACAGCCCAGAGTCCTTCACCTACCCCTTGAACTAGCTATGGAATCATGAGTTTGAGAAACACACCCCTCTCATTTGGGCAATTATTGCCATCAAGTCAAATGATCCTTCTGCTGATGAAGTCTTAGAGAAAACATTCAAAAGGGGACACAGCCATCCTGAGTCTAGAGCTGATTTTTAAACTTCCAGCAATAAAGAAGCCACACCAAAGTTAAAAATATTATTTTTAGAGTTATATGAAATTCATCAGTGGACCTTCAGAAAAACAATCTTGCTGAAAAAGCTTCAATTTTCATTGCCAACTAAGCATTATGAACAACCAGCGCTCTACAGCTGTAACTTTATTTAGCCGTCCATTCCAGCTTCCCCTCCTTCTCTTTCTCAAGCCTTTTGTAACAACTGCTGGTATTTATAAAAGGATCTAAAGTGGGTAACTGGGAAAGTCACCAATGATGAAACAAACATCATTCATAATTCCCATCAGGTGTTTAGATGAGCATCTTAACCGTGGGACAATTGAAGGAAATGTTGCAGCGGAGACATCAAAATTAAAGCTGCACTAGAAAAATGGGTATCTCGGTACACATTCACTCAAATGGTAAAACAGCATAGGTATCAGAGCTTCTACACAAGATAATTCTGCATCTATGACACTTTATCTTGGTTAAACCTTTCCTCTTTAGCAGTGACTAGCTTAGTGCTGAAGGTATCACCCAGAGGTCTTATTTGTATTGCGTCCTTAAGTGTCTAATGCATATTCTGCCTTAATTTGTAAATCACTTTAAGACCTTTTTTTAAAAAACAAAACAAAACAAAAAACAACCAACCAATCAACCAAGAGTTCATGACTAGTGGTAAAGGAAAAATAACTCCATACTGCTAAATACAACAAGTTGGGGCTCTAGCCATTAATCATCAAAAATTCCTCAGCTCCTAAAGTTATAGGATCGGGAGTAAATCCAAATGGGATTCTGCTTTCCTAAATTCCTCATATTACATTCCTGTGCACTTCCTGTTCAAACCATTGTGAGGCATTTTCATTATTCACAGTCACACACTTCCACCCTTATGCTGGTGCCTTAGGATTTCCTTCCACAAAGCAGCAGAGCAGGAAAACTCCTTAGGACATTTGGAGATCACCTGAAACAGCAAACAGGTTGCATCACTCACTGTACTTATCTCCCAGACTATGCATTCAGTTCATGTTTGTTAAACTAAACTCCCTTCCCATCAGTCAACATACATGTTTAAGATGCCATCCTGGATCCGCTGAGAAGCTAGAAGCCTGTTTCACTATCATCCAGAATTCACACGGTCATCTGAAGTGTGTTTGTAATCTAACTCATGATTGTTTACTGATTATTGTTTATAAGCCCAATGACCGCCACAACTGCTCAGTGCACCAGATCCCTGGCAAGAGGGAGAAGGTCACAACCAACCGCCCACGGGATAAGGGGTTCTGAATGAAAAATGACAACTTTGTGGCAAACTGACAAGAAGAAAGTCCTTACAAGTAAAAACTACCTTTAAATATTTGCAAAAACAAGTACAGTTGAAACTAACTGATCAGGCATGAAGGAAGAAAAATGTTAAGACTGATTGGGTGGACACCACCGTGGACCAGTCTGAGTTTCCTTCTGCAATGACAGGGTTTCCTATTGGGATACTCTGAACAGGTAGCACCACTTGTTTCCGTTTCCATGACGAAAACCAAACAGTTCAGATGGGAACGTTTTTGTATAGTATCTTGGATGACCTTGAGTCTAGATTTAGTCAACAAATGCTCATTGAGTTCTTCCTGTGTGCCAGGCGCTAGAATAACACACAATCCTGGCACTGAAGTAGATCACAACCAGGCAGGGAGGCAGAAATGTGAACTCTAACACAGTGTGAAAAGTACTATAACAAGGGAAGGAGAAAGAGCTATTTGTGGGCACTGAGGGTGGGCGATGGCACTGCTCTTCCTGGGCGGGGCAGGAAGGCTTCACGGGGGAAAGCAGCCTGGAGTACAGAGCTGGAAGGATGAGAACACTTCAAAGGATGTGAAGGCAACTTTGGGGAATCTGAAAGCCAATTCTGTGCCCATTTCCCAGGGGCTGGCCTTACTTTCGTACCACTAGGTATTAGAAGCTAAGTATTGACCAAGACTGAGTTCTCCAAGGCTCTTCGCCAAAATAAACTTGAAATAAGGTTGGAAAACCTAAAACTTTAGGAACAAGCAAGACAGTCAGTTTCTTTAATTTAGGAATCTAATTTTCCCTCACCTGTGGGCTTTTAGTAATAGCATGCAAATTACCATGGCCCTATGGAAAGTTAAATGTTTACTATACTAAGATTAGAAATTATATGCATATATGCATATGAAATGTGACCCTCTCTAAAGAAGAAAATACTTTTACTGTCCCTTCTTTTCTAGTAATCATCCTTTAAGCCTTCTCTCTTTTGAGCTTCTAATACCTTCTCTACTTTTCCTATTCTCTCAAGAAATATTGTCACCCAAGTATTTCTGATTCAAAGGCATATGCTTACATATTCACACACAATTTAAAAAATACAATCCATGGACTATTTTCAGTGCCAAATGCAGCTGCAATTATGTATTTCTTTTGGATATGTTTTACATTATTAAAGCATGTAAATACTTTATCTTCCTCAAGTTTTCCAGCCCTCTGTTGGCAGAGAGTATCTTCTATTTCCTTTCTCTTTCCAAAGTATCTAATACAATTTCCTGAATCGATAGTCAATAAAATTGGTTGCTAAAGACCCACCTTCTCCCAGCACAGTCTTTGAAAGTAATCTGATCTTCTTCCAACAAAAAAACACCCTTGGCTTCTTTTATGTTGCTAATTTCCCAGTCTACATCCTCCATTTCTCACCCTACACGTCTGCATTTTCTTTCTGCCATCATATCTAAAATTCCTATGTAAGGGCAAAACAAAACTCTGCTTAATGATGGCCTGCTGTATATATATCATCCTCCAATGCCATGAAGACAGTAAGACTTCTGTCCCAATCACCAAGAAATGAAATAAATCAGTAATATTCCTGAGCTTCACTTGCCTACTCATAGATATTCCAATTAACTAGGCAGTCTCAAAGCCAAATTGTTCTTTTTTTCAAATGTAACACGTCAAAAATGTACATTCTCTATTGCAAAGTCATTTTGAGTATGCTGAACTACACAGTACAGGCTACCCTTAACTTGCTTCAAATCCATGAGTTGTTTTCAGTAACACAATGTGGAGTATTCTTTGTGTTCTGACTTCAGACACTGAAAACACACACACACACACACACCCCACACCCAAAGGCAAAATGTTAACTACATATTGAAAGGAATTATGGCAGCTTCTTGTCTCTCAAAGACACTCAGACACACTCAGGGGCCTAGTTGCTGATGTTAGGGAAATATTTCTAGTGTCCCGGGCACATCTTTTTAGGCCAGCAAGTCTACTATAACCTTGTAAAGATACTTGTTTTATGAACTTTTATCATTTTCTGGCTCACATTATCTGAAGTGGTGGCCATGCTCCCCCTTCCCAACATTTCTACAGAATCCTTCTGCTATGGGTGCAAGACACAATTACTGGAAGGGTCCTCAAGCAGGATGAGGACACTTGGCATCAACTTCTGTCAATACCTGGAGAGCTGCATGCCAACATCCTGGGAAGAATGTGGCAGCAGCAAATGGAAAGACGACTGGAAAGCATCCTTCCTTCCAAAGGATTTCAGGGCACTTGAGATCCAGCTTGTGCTGGGTCCTGGCAGGGATTTGCCAGAGAGGGAGGGCTCAGATACACCTGCAAGAGGTGTCTAACGGGCTTCCTAGCATGAATTCTCACTGCAGCAAAGGCACAGTGTGCTCCCTGACTGCTTGTCAGACACACATGCTGGGAACCAGGCATTCAGACTCTCAAAGTTCTTAGGCCAATATGCAGCAACCAAGCAGGAAGAAAAGAAAATAAGGACCTCTTTATATACCAGAGAAGAATACAGGAGAACCTATCTTAGGCAAAAGCTCCGGTTAGTAAATGAACACCACCTACCCCTCAATGGCTATTTCAAACTACTAGTAGCTATCCAGAAATCTAGCCTGGAAGAGACATAAAAAGATCCGGAACAGGATTTAACTTTTGATGTCATCTTTAAAAAAACGAAAAGAAAAAGAGCAAGCTACAGTATAATATAAAATGTTTACCCAATTATTAGGAAACTTTAAATAGTGTTGTAGATTGGAATCCCCCCCCCCCAAAAAGAATCTTTTGGGGCAAATATCAGAAAACTAAAAATTAAAAAAGTTCTCATAGCTAGGTTGGAGGCTTGGGAACTGAACTGAAAGTGAGAATCATGGAAGAGAGCTACGTAATAACTAGCTGCTAAGATTTCTCATGTCACACACTCCCAAATGGGGTATTTAGCATTCAGCAGAGTTATTAACGAATAAATGTCCAACTGGAATTAACCAGCACCTCATTGTGGAAGGCTGTTCTTGGCAAAAATGTAAGATCCACAAGGCAGAGCAAGGTGATTGGTGGTACGAGCTGGAGGCTGTGCCGAGCCGTCCACATTCTTCAGAATAATATTACACCAAATTTCAGGGCCACAAGTTCACGTCACCTAACCTTTCTCCCCACCCTGCCACCAAACAACATGCAAAGGAAGAGTGAAGCTTCTAGATTCGAAGAGACAACTTTCCAAATTTCAACACTGGCCTGTACTTGCAAATATATTTAATGAGGATTTTGTTATTCTTACAAACAGGCAAAATGCTATTTGGTCGGTGGCTGATCTACACACAGCGGTGAAGGAGCTGGTGCAGCCTGCAGCATATCCTCCTACAGGGAAGAATCATTCCATCTTCAAAAGTTCAGGTAGCAAAGCTCAGTTGCATCTGGCCAGTGATCCCCCCTCCCCTCTCATGCCTATTACTGTTTTGTTTCTTTAAATTCACTCTGCTCCTTAAGGAAACTCCCTGGCAAGTGAAAACAGCAGCAAAGGTAAAAGAATGCAGAGAATTTGGCTGCTGCCTGCAGTATTAGGAAGAACAGCAATTACTCAACTCTCTCCTAGTGTCAGAGGCAGAAATGAGCATGTGAATTTGGGCAAGTTTTGGCCTGTCTTTGCTCAAGCTTCTCCCTTTGCATGTGTCACCTACCTACCTCATAGCCATAATAATTAATGAGGCAGATGAGAAAATGGAGAAAGAATGAAAGCAGCAGGCTGGCTCACAGAAGAGAAGTGCACAGTCCACCTTGGATCCAGACTAGGTCACGGTTAGTAAGACTGACAGGTTGCAGGCATGTAAAAGATGTCACTAACTTCCCAATAACCATGTGTGGCTGCTAGGCTGCCTCCCAGTAAACACCACCATGGCAGAATTCGAGGGGTTTTCCTCCAGGCTTTTCCATTTACAGCACCTGGCAGAGTCAGGTGGACACCACCACTTTTCCTTACCTAACTGCAAACACAAGGTAATATTTGACTCTTACCCAAGCACTTCTACGTCATGACAACATGGATCTTATGACCAGAAGGGCCTTAAGCTATCATCTGATCCAGTTCCCCCACTTTCAGATAGGTAACTATTTCATTCCCTTTTGACCAACTAAGGCAGAGTGAAACTGAGGAAGTTGAGGGGGTTTTGTTTAAGTCACAGAGTCATTAAGGGAATAAAGGGGGATCCAGAGTTAGATTCTTTCACTCCTTTATCATGCTACAAGATAAATACAAGAATTTGGTGATATTTACCTTTCTGGGCAGCCTCAAATCCTTTCTGAAACAAGCTAGGATATAAACAAACACATTAACATGCTTCCGATTAAAATACAGAAATTTATTTGGTCTTTCATTTTTACATCACAGGAAGTAGCAGTAAGTTTTTCTAAAATTTGCTTGAAATATAAGAGCTTGTATTTTTGAAAACCACCCAGCATACCCATTGTTTCTCAAGCCATTTAGAAACCCTTCGACTTTGATTTCCAAAGATTAAATTTTCTAAACTTCATCCTTTTTCTCAGACTATAAATGCCCATATCTTTGAAAAACCAAAGTTCTCAACTAGGGTCAGAGAGGGAAGTCTTTCAAGATCTGCTTTTGTACAATTATAAACATTCTGATGGGACGAAGCCCACAGCTCTCATGTGAAGATTCCTTACATGCTATGATGTCTAAGCCTAGTTCAGGTGCAACATCCTCAAGGCGGCTTTGCCTTATTTTGGCGGGTCTTTTGGAGTCATAAAGAAGTATCACAACTCTCCCACACGGAGATGCCTTTCTTTTTATCACAGCTGTGAACCGTTTTGCTTGTGGCCTTTGGATAAGAAGCTAAATAAGTTACCTCTTGTAGACCAGGACTCTGCAGGCTCAGGTTTCATCCTGCCCTGCCAGGAATTCCTTTCTGTTTTGAATCTGAGATGTTTGTTTATGGTTTTTGTTTTGAAATACTGAATAAGACATGCATAGTCTCTAGTTACAGCTTATATCTTTTTTTTTTTTAACCTTGACATACCAATAGCAATAGGTTACTAGGGTTTAGCTAAAATTTCTGAAGAGTAGTTGAATCAAATGCTCAGGAACTACAAATGCAAAATGACAACATCCTAAAATACATTTAACAATTTTCTTTCTTAAATATTCCCAAAACAAATGTTCTCAGGATATTTCAATACTAGGGTGTTGTTTCTGGATTTAACTAACATATTTAAAAGAAACCCTAAAATAATCATTGAAGTTTTTCCCACTTTGCTTGTAATAGGTTATATGCTTGCATTCTGGCACCTGTGATAGAAGAGGCCCTACAATGATAGCTATGAAGAGTGTCTGGAGAGAAAATTCAGTTTCTACCATGTTTTAAAAAGGTTTCACTGTCAAGGAAAAAAAGCAGTTATAAATCAGTGATTCCAATGATTCTGTCTCCATCAAGTTCTTTCTCCCCTTGTTCCACTGTAGCCAATATAAAATATCTACCTTGGGAATTCTCAGCCAATATTTACTGGATAAAAATCATACTAATTTCCAGGCATAAAGGAAAAAGTCACATTTAATAAGCAGTAGTGTAGGACCACACCTACACCAGGAAGTAAAGAGAAAGAATGTCAGATATTTTAAGCCTAGGTGTTCTTCCTTTCCAGCCTTCCTCTGTGGCACAAAGACTCTCCAGAGCCTCCACAAGGCAAATCCATGGTAACCCTGCAGTACTTCTGTACAGCAGATGGACAGAATGCCTGGAACAGAAGAAAGCAACACAAAGGTACTCACTCACTTTCAGGCAACCACAAGCCATCAAGCTTAAGATGTCAACTTTAACAAAATATGAATTTAAAATAGCTCTTTAAAATGGGTGTGGTGGTGCATGCCTGTAACCCCAGCAGCTTGGGAGGCTGAGGAAAAAGGACTGCGAGTTCAAAACCAGCCTCAGTGACAGTGATGCCTTAAGTAACTTAGTGAGACCCTGTCAAAAAAAGGGGCAGGACATGGCTCAGTGGTTAAGCGCTCCTGGGTTCAATCCTGGGTACCAAATAAACAAATAAAATAGCTCTTTGGAAATAATGACTCAAACCACAAAATCAAGCAACTGTTCACACTCTACAGAAATTTCAGAGGCTAGGAATTACAGTTGCACTGGATCAAACCAAGGAACTCCTCCTCCTCAGTACTTCGAAGTCCTCTTCTCTCAGATAAACATTGACCAGAAATCCCCCTCTGAGCCTCCTGCTGAAGAAAATTTATGTGTGGAAGAGGTACGACTGTGTCCAAAAAATAGATTTCTAAATTATTATTAGGCAACACTGGATATAAAATCCAGGGCTTTTTCACTCTAGGCAAGTGCTCTTACCACTGAGTTACATCCCCAGAACAGACTTCTAAATTTACATACAGAGTAAACCAAGAAGAAAATGATAAAGGATGGAAATTAGAATATTATTTTTCAAAACTATTGCTACCAAGAACTGTAGTAGCAACTAAATATATAATCTTAAAAAATGTACATTTATGTATTCACATATAAGATATTATCTCTAAACTTCACTACACAATTACTTGATAGAATGATAGTGATCATTGTCACAGATGAGAAAACTGAAGTCCAGAAATACTTAGCAAGTTTGGTCTCAGTTGAAAAATAACACAGAGCTGATATCTGAACAAAGCCACAAGGACTATTTTCTTTTGGTAAAACATCCTGCACAAAAGGAATGGGGAAAAGGAGGAAGGAGAGGAAACACCTAGGTCTTGCTTGTTGCTGCATCCTGCAAAACTTCTCGGTTAGTCAGAGTTAGGGCCCCTCTTAGTTGCTTCCAACATGCTCAGCACTTCCCTTTCTCAGTGCTTAATGTCTTGCAATGAATTCTCTTGGTTTTCACTACCTACCATCAGGCCATGACCTTGGTGAAAGCAGGGCCTCTATCTTATTTATTTTGGCTGAAAAATAATTATTATAATAGCAAATGACATTCATCAGGTCTTATTACACACCACAGTCTGTGTTACAAAAGCTTTACACACATGGCGTTTTACTATGCAAAGTGTGGTCCTGAGACCAGGAACACTGGTATGGCCTGGAAGTGCGTTAGACCTACAGAATCATAGGCTCCACCCTAGGCCTACAGAATGAGAACCTGCTTTTTGTTTGTCCGTTTGTTTGTTTGTTTTGGTACTAGAGATCCAAGGCAGGCTTTGGGCAAGCTAGGCATACATTCTACCATTGAGCTGTAACGCCAGTCCAAGAACCTGCATTCTGAACAGATCCCAAGGTGATTCTGCACACTAAAATTTCAAAAGCATAGTTTTATAAAAGTGGCATCAGCACTTTAAAACACAGTGACCATGCCCATGACAGGCAGATAATTTGTGGGTACAAGGCAGCAGGCAGACCAGTTAAGCTAAAAGAGAATAAATGGTTAAACTTGAAAAGAATGGACTAGTTAAACCTCTGATTTTGTCTAGATTGTACCAAGTACATCAACAGGTGGGACTGGGGTGGAGCTATGCCAGGACAAGTTATTTCCTTAGCTCAAACCAGGTCAATCCTGTGGGGACCACCAATGTGAACACTCTAGCAATTAAGCTGCAAAATCTTCTTCTAGAATATAATATATAGGAAAATATACATTACTGATTATAGTAAGTTTAGGTCACCTCTCTTCCCCAAATTAAATATTAGCCTACAGACAAATGGTTAAATTTACAATTCCTATGACATAATGCAAAAATAAAAAAGATTCAAAATACACAATTTTTATAGAAATTATGTAGACAAGATATAACCATGCATTAAGAGAGGCAGCAAATAGCTTCAGAGGCCTTAAGTTTACCTCCATGCACTTGTGGTATTCGGATACAGTTCTATGTGCGTGTGTTGGGGTGAAGGGCATTGAAGTCAGTAACAATGCACTCTTTTTCCAAGAGCTCAGATTCCTTAACTACTGACAATCCATGACTCAGGAAGATGAAGATCAGGAAGAACAAGGGAATGAGTCCATGTCAAATTGTTTCACTTATGCTGGTTAGTAGCTGTGCTGTTAGCATTTTCCACATGCCATTACTTCTAGTACTTCCTAGGGATTCATCGAGTTCTTATATCAAACTTATTTACTCCACTATACAGACAAGAAAACTGAGACACACAGGAGTACAAATTTCAGCCCAGAAACCAAATGTCCTAAACATTATAATCTTCTATCAAAGTATAGGTATTTCAGGTGGGGAACCTAGTGGGGTTGGAGGAGGGAGATAAGGAACTGACATCTGCTCACTCTGCAACTAACAAAGAAAAATAAGATTAAAAAAAAAAAAAAGTGGGTCCCAAATGAACACTTATTTCAGTTTTTACTCTGAGGACATTCTTAAATATAGGCACATTCAAGCACTCCTCTGTCCAGACTGAGTCTTGTCTAAGTGCAGTTTTTGAGAATGTGACCAGGCTAAATGGCCAGGGGAAGTAGCAGATCTGGTGAAGGTGAGAGGTGCTAAACCAGGGGCACCTCCCAGTCCACCACCCACACTCCTGTGCCTACTACAACAAGCTAGAACAAAGAGAAAACCACGTGAATCACAGCTAGTAAAGCATTAAGAATGCAGCCTGTTCTCAGACATGAGGAACCCTCTGAAATGTACTGCACAGGCTCTAAGGATGGGCAGGTTCCCCTTCCCCACCAAAAAGAGGCTCAAACTGCAGTTCCCCTTTCTCACTTTGCCACCAGTGTCTCAAGCGATCACCTGAGATCCTCTGATTCTTAGAACAAATGCTATCCATGGATTCCATTCCCCAATTAATTGCATATAGATTTGCAGAACCACCTCTACTTGGCTTCAACTTATTTTTGTCGACATTTTTTGGTCTTTGCTTCTTTATTGTTTTTCTTGATTAAAAGAGTGTAAGGAGTCAAGAATATGAGTGGTTCTCAGGCTCCCCAGTTGCCCCTCTGCCCCAGCAGAAGGTCTTGTACAGAGTAGGAAAATCAATGAATGAATGATTGATTTCTATGCAAAAGCAAGTCAGATATTTGAAAATGCACCTTTGGGGAATTAGACCTCTGAGAAGGCAGGTTCTCCATGTGTTATTTGTGCATGCTTGGCTAGTCTACCATTTCTTCCTCAAATAATTAAATGAGCTTTACTGGGTTGGCTCCAAAATTCTGATACAAAATATGCCATATGGAACACAGTGTTACAGGTACCTGCCTCAAACATATTTACCTTCCACTCATTTCACCACCTCCTACCCCGTTGCGTTCACAGGATAAAGCTGCTCTGTCATCTCTCCTGCTGGCACCATTGTGCAGCGATGTTAAACACACCCACATTTTTCAGGAATTTCACAATTAATGTCTGGAATGTGTTTTGGATTATTCTTCAAAGAATGATATAGTTGCGCTAAGATGAACTTGGTATTTTTTTCTCATCTCCCATTCATCATCCTTTAGTCCACCCACTCATTATCTTTTTAGGGTCATCTTTTTTTTTTTTTAAATCAAATCCTCCAACTTCATAATGCCTGTCCCCTGTGTCACCAAGCTTTTCACTTGTTCATATAGACCATTAGACCTTAATAAGCAAGCCACAAAAATCTGCACCAAATCACTGAACTGTCTTACAAATGCATGTAATGCCCATAGTTTTGGGATCATTCAGTTTTCTTCACAAATTAGCATGACTGCTCACTACTGAACTACCAACACACTGTGTGTTGATTTTCCTGGTGACTGTAACATGAGTTAATTGTGGCAAATATCTCAAAACTTGCCATTTTTGTCCTTGTGATACTATGCAATTCACCTGTCTTTTGCCAAGTGTTTCTTGTGACAGGGCTCCTCAGCAACACCGAGAACTACAAGGCTAACAAAGCAAAGGTCAAAGAGTCCTGTCATTTGTATATGTGCAATGAATAGTCGGTCACTCCATGTTTTGTCAATATTTACTTTTGGGAGGAACTAATTATTTCCTTGTTTACGTGTATTGGTTTCTCTTCCCATAGGCTGTTAACATAACTTTATATGCCCTCTACTTGCTTTTCTCTCTTATTGCCTCTTGCATTCAAGAACACACACTACTCAAAGACTTTTGAGATGGAAAATAAATCCCATCATTCAAAAACAAAGTCTGAACTGCTGGATCTTTAAATTTTTCTAAATCTAGGTGTATTAACTTTGCCCCTCTTCTTCTTTATTTAATTGGTAAAAATTAAAATTCATGAGCTCTTAACTCCAAATCTTACTACAAATCAATGAGAGCAGCTTCCCTATGACCTGTGCAAACCAAATGCTTTGGTGCATTCTCTGGCCTCCTACAGCCTGTTCTCTGGGCCTCACCTCAGATCAAGACATTTTCTTACAAGCAGTCATCATCCCTACTAAATCTCTGCAAGTAGTAAGTATGGAAACTCTACCTTCTAATTCTGTTCTTTGCTCTAAGTACAGTTCTCTTCACTGCCCCCATGAAAAACAGGTGGAAGGAAAGGCTAAAACACCTGTGGGGTGATTTTCGGGGCAGGGATGCTGCATTCTGAAAGAGACAATATTTAAATAACACTGGTTTTGAAAAATATGGGTAATAAAAGATCATCCTACAACAGTCCTAAGAGCAAAGTGACTCAATAGTGTTCACTTGGTTGGTAAACACTCTGTCCTCACCAACCATCAAACTCAAGCCATCATGTGCCCTTTTATTACCAGAAGCCACAAGTCTGGTCACACTTCTTCACCTTGCCCCACCCCTTACAGAAGTATAATACACTAATCCACACAGGGGGAAAAAAATTGTCCTCATCCCCTTAGTTCAAAATATGATTCTCACTCTCCAATCAAAACAACTTCTATACAATCTCACTTCCTTAGTTTTTCAAAGTTCTGATGCCCCAAAGAGGTCTCCCATCTAGACTTCTTCCTTGGGGATTCAGAAGCCCAAATTGTTTCTCTAGCTTCCAGGTGATCTCCCTGGAGGTAAAGAGCCCAGCCAAGAAAACAGTCCAGTTGCGATTTTGCAAAGGGCAGCAGGAAGACTTACCAGTGAATGGAAACAGGAAAGGGAACTGCAAGCCTCCAGGGACAAGAAAGCACTTTTTAGACTGAGAGAGCGCAGAGAAAACTTTGGATACCTGGCTCCATTCTCAATTTTTCAAATGCACTTGGTCAATTATAATTATTAAATCAAGATTTATTTAAAAACATTCCAAACTATGCTGAGAAGAAATCCTATATACATCTCATGTGATCTGTAGCACATAACTGATCATATAATTTAGTATTTCAGAAAACTTCTTTTTTCCTACAGGCTTCTTTTCTATGGAGAGGATTGTTCATTCATTTATTTCATGTACTTTTACTGAGAGCCCACAGTGGGTCAGCTGCCTTAAAAACCTAAGGCACTGAGCCACAAGTTGAAAGGGGTTCATTTCAGTCCATGATTTATCTACTCATTTTGTGAACTGGAGTTAAAAACATGATTTTCCCCCACAACACCAGTATGGAAGTAATGCAAAAATTATTGCAAGTTGGCAGACAGCAATGTAATTTGTATTTAAATCATGTCATCAAAAGCAGGTAGATTAGTCATGATAATATTTCTATACCATGCAATGTGTTTTCTCTGTGAAAACTAAGTTTTCAAAAGAGTTTTCATTAACAGATACAACCAGTAGGGGTCATTTTAGTGCAAAAATTGCAGCATGAGAGACTTCAACATGAATAAAATGTCAATTCTTAATGTTATGATAATCCACATACACGAATTTCTGAATAAAAATGGAAACTGAGGGAAACACTGGCCATTGAGAAATTTCTTGCAAAGTAACAAGAAAACCAAATCAGAAAAAAGTCTGCACATTCAAGATAATCAGTGAAATGGAAAGATTTCTCTAATTCCTAGAAGAAAAAGGGTTGCTCATGTATTCTATGCTTTCCATAAATGCTGTAGCAATATGAAAATCTTTGGAATTTTAAACATACATTTGAAAATGTCTGTCTATATCCAATGATTATAGCAGGCCAGGAAACAATGTCCTTATCTTGGTTTCATGGATTTAGCAGCAACTTGATTGCTGCTTTTAGAATTATTTTTTTTAAAAAAGTGCCTTGAGCACACAGTTGTGGTGACTGAAAACAGGCCTGCTAAATGAAAAGTGCTTCTAGAGAACACTAAATGAGGTACAACCATGTCAAGAGATACTTCCAAGCATTTTTCAAAGCTAACACCAAGGGCAGGGGTGTTACCAGAAAAAAGGAAGCCATGAGGGATCGCATCATTTCAGAGGAATGAAGGGCTTACCAACACACTGCCAAAATAACTCCATGCTGTGACATGGGATGTTGCTGCCAAAACACTTGATTACTGTAAATGTTTTCCTGAGCATTTCCTTCACCAGAAATACATAAAGAATGAACAAACAAGGGTTAGAGTATTAGAGCCTCCAAAGTCCTTCTCAGAGTACAGCAACTTCCACTGCATTTAAGCGTGTTTGCAGATTTACGGGGAGCATGGATCAAGTTATGTACTTCAAGTGGCAGGGTTCAAAGATGCATCTTTTAGTCTAAGTCTCAAAGTCAAAGATGTAAAATGTATGAGTTAGTCTAACATTTTTCCTAAAGTGAGAAACAAAACCATGTTATAAAATGGAATTTCATACCAGGTGAAAAGCTTGTGTTTCATGCAACTGAGATCTTCTAACCAAGGTCCTAAGGGCACATTAAGAGCACCGCCCTTCCCTCTGAGAAGAGTTCCCTTCATTCAATACTGCCCACTAGCTTCCTAATCAGAAAGGCCTCCCCAATTTTCCAAAACTATCCAAATCCTAAAAACTACAGATGAAGAAAAAAACTACATGTATATTTAAAAATAATCACAGCATCGAAGCCTTTTAGTAGATCCATTTTTACCTTAAAGCCTGCCACCTCCTTTTCAGTATCCCAGCACAATAAACACACACATGAGGATGCTTGAAAATAAATCCCTCCTGGTCTCCTAGGTGCTGGCTGTGAGTAGAAGGGCAGAGGGCGTCAGTCCCTGCTCACTGCTCCTCCACAGATAAGGCTGCTGTGCTGGCTCACTCACCAGGATCCCCCGAACAGCATCACTGGCCCCATGTCGGCCAGAGCAGGAATCCCACTTTTAACTAGCACTCCCTGAGTCCTGGACATTTGCCAAATAAAATGAACTTACTGCTTCTCTAGACCCCAAACCAGACCAGCTCCCCGAGTCAGAGGCAGGCGGACAAGGGCTAAGGCTGACACGGTGGTTCCCCTATGAGGGAGATTCCACTAATCTAATCTGTCTCCCTCCATCAGACACCGCGGTGCACAATGCTCGTGGAGAAGCCAATAGAACAATCCCCGCTGTCAAACAAACAAAACCCAGCACCGGCAACACCAGTGGAAAACACGAGGATATCAGATCTTAAAAAGCAGCCTCTAATAGTCCGCAACAACTTTTCACTCCCAGGTGCTACCCCCACCCTCCACCCCTTTCTGTTCAGGAGAGAAAGCCTTTGACCGTTTTCAATAGGCAAATAAATGAGTAACCACCCTATGTAACTTCGCCTGGGCTGACATATTCCCAAGCTGAAATTGATTTACAGAAGGAGGAGGAGGAAGGAGGTGAAGAGCGCAAGGAAAAAATAATAAAGAGTCACAGAGGGTGTGTGTGTGCTGGAGACACGTCTCCTCCGCCAACGGAAAAGGGCTACACGGACGGTGTGCAGCACTCTGTGCCACACTGCGCTATGCGGGGAGGGCAGCAGGGGCGGACTCCCGAGGGGCTCGCGCGCGGCAGCCTCCGCAGTGCCCCCAGCCCGCGGCACCCCACCTCGGGGCGAGGGCGGGTCACCCAGCTCAAGCCCAAAGCACCCCACGTGTGCGTCCATGCTGGGCCGAGGGACGATCCCGCACTCGTCCGCTCCCCACCCACGAAATCCAACCTCACCCGCAGCTGGCTAAGCGCCGGGAGGGGCAGGGAGTGGGAACGAGGGGCACCGGGCATCCTCTCGGGGGCGGCGGCCGCCCGTCCTCCCGCGGAGCCCTCTCTCCTCGGGAAAGTCTCAGCCAAACTTTGTTCGGCTCAGCCAGCGCCAAGGGGGCGGCGCGGGCCAGGTGGGAGGGGGTCCGCGGCGGGCGGCCATACCTTCGCAGACGCCCACTTCGTACTCGGTGATGGAGTCGCCATTGAGCGGGGGGCGGATGACACAGCGAAGCCCCCGGTCGCAGGCTCCGTGGAGCCCGAAGGCACCGCCGCAGCTCTCGTTCCTCTGCCGGGCGCACATGTAGCAGCAGCCGCAGATGCCCTGCACGATGCTCCCCGGGCAGCTCCTGGGCTCCTCGCACTTAGACTCGTCGCAGGGCAGGCAGACCAGCGCCCGGGTGCCGGAGCGCGCCAGCAGCAGCAGCAGCCCCAGCAGCGAGACCAGGAGGTGCCCGCAGCCGGCCAGCCCCCTGCCCCCCGCCACCAAGTACATCCTCCTGCGCCGCCGCCTCCTCCTCTCAGCCGGGCCGGGAGCGGGGCGGGCGCCCTCCCCTGCGCGGGGCACACGCGCCGCCGCCGCCGCACCCGCAGCCCGCGGTCCTCGCCGCCCCCCTCGGGGCCCCCGGGGCGCGCCTCCCCTCGCGGGGCAAGGCCCCCGCCCCTCCTGCGGGCCGCGCGGACCCCGAGCCCACTAGCGTTGGCGCCAGCGGCAGCGGTGGCTTCCCCTCCTCCTCCTCCCGGGAGGGAGGGGGAAAAAAGAAAAAAAAGTTTCCTCCCGGCAGCTCCGGTTCAACCCAAACTTCTGGTGGCGGCGGTGGCTGCGCTGGGATCCAGCCCGGGCTGGCGGCGCCTCCTCCTTCTCCACCTCCTAGTCGGCCGGCCCCGCGGCGGCGGCGGCGCAGCCTCCGGGCCGGTCCCCGCCTCCCGAGCCGCCGAGTGGGCGCGGTGGCGCAGCAGAAGGTCCGCGGCGTCCGCTCTGCGCGCCCGGCTCGCCTCACTCCTGCGCGGCTCCTCCGGGCGCTTGTTTATGGCTCGAGCCTCCGCCGCTCGGGCTGCGCCCTCCCCCATCCTACCTCATCCCCCAGACCTCGCCCCCCCGCGCCGCGCGCCGCTCATTGGCTGCCCCCCCACCCCTCCCGGCCCGGCCGGCCCCCTCCCCCTCCCCCTCCTCCTCCCACCCGGGCGGCCGGGCCCTTCCTCCCTCACACGCCTCCTCCTCCTCCCCCCTTCCTCCTCTTCCTCCCAGAACCCGGAGCTCCGAGCCGGCCCTGTGGCCGCGCTACGGCTCCGACCCTGGCACCGCGAGCGCGCTGCCGCTCGGCTCGGCTGGGTTCGGGGCGCACCCAGAGAACAGGGAGAATCGCCGCGTCCCGAGCGCCCGCCGGCACGGTGGCCACCACGGCTAGCCTAGGAGCACTCGGGGCCAGAGGGCTGCACCAATGCCGGGCAGTTTTGAGTTCGGAGAATGTCGGGGACCCCAGAATCTCCCGACCAGGGCGATTGCTGTAATCTCCGCTGGGCATCCGCTGGAGCCAACCCTCGGAAAGGGAAGCAAATGCATGGAACCTCCGCAAACTGGACAAGAATCCATCTTCCACTCAAGCTGGGAATAGACTTTGTAAAAGATTATGTAATGGAGTCTCGGGAAGCCCGAGACGTCTCCAGCGAAGCTGCTGGTGAATTAATTAAGTCCTTTAAATGGCCTAGGTAAATATTCCGCCGGAGTTGGGAAGACTGTTGGAGATGACTAGTTTGAGTTGAATTTTAACTGTCCACATCCTGTATGTTTTGTAGCTCAGCTGTCTGTGCCAAGGTGCTGTATTACGGGCAGGGGTGACTGGAATGTAACATCTGAACCCTTGTCCCTAGAGTAAGACCGAATACTGGATTATTACAAGTCTTGACCTGGGGCGAGATCCATAATCTCATGCATCATTAATGTCATCTGACATTGCCTTTTTTGTTTCTCAAGCTCACAGACAAAAGTGGTGGGTTCTTTTTTCTTTTCTTTTAAAAAAAAACGTGTTGTGTATTTATTAATAAAGAAGATGTGTGGTCGAATGGTCTTTGTGATGAACCAGGTGAAGAAGCAACCGAAATTATGCAAAGTGCAAGGTGTGCAGATTGTTTCTCTTCTGTGGCTGTCGGAAAAGGTTCTTGAAGTGATGCGCCTGATAATTGATTGGATGAGACCAATGATCCTTTGATAGTTACCCAACATTCACAGGAGGATGTGTACCAGGGTAAATAAAATTAATGAACTGATAAAAAGTGACTTGGACCAGTACAGGGTGGGAGGAGTACGATCTTGTGGCACGTGTGAAGTGGGCATTGCTGGTGACCTTCGAATCCAAGATGGTCTGGCTGCAGAAATGTGGGGGCCAAGTGGATTCTGAAAATCCTGACTAATGAACCAAAAGTTAATAGCGGTGTAAAGAGAAAGGAAACAAAGATACCTTTGAAATCTTCTGTTTGTGGAACAAATTTGTACTTATGATGAATATTTTGGTTTAACCACATTAATCCTCAACCATAAAGCCAGTTACCACTGGAATATTCCCCCATCTCTGGCATCAGAAAATTATAAACATTTCTTCAATCATATTCCTTTGTTCTGAGGAAAGGAAAAGACTCATTCCTCTCTAGTCTATAGTCTGGTATCACTGATTATTAGGGGGAACACAGGGAAGTTGGTCAACACTGAAAAGGGGGAGGAAGCACCCCATCTTCCAGGAGAGTTTAAAAGGGCGGTGGAGAGAACTAGTTTCCAGGGATGTTGTAGACAGTTCCTGCAATGGTGTAGAGTTAAGATTAGATGATCTTCAAAGGCCCTCAAACCCCATTGTCCCATAATAAGTTTTAAGTGGTAAAAATAATTTAAAACACACCAGGTTTTTTCTTAGCAAAACCAACGAATAAAACACACAACTCTGTTAAATAAAGTTGCTTTTTAAACCCAACAAGGCATCAGCACTTCACTATGGGATTTGCCAACAAACTGTCATCATTGTACTGTTAAAAGGCCACTTCCGCTCTTGGAGAGGAGGTTATCTGTCTTTCTGTGTAAATGAAAGCATAAAGACATTATAAAAATGTAACAAATAACATGTAGGACTCAACAGGAGAAGCCAAGGTCAGGTGATGGAAAAAAAAAAAACAAATGTGAGACAGCCACTCTCATTTGGGGGGAGGATAATAATCATCACCAAATTTTGCTATTTTGTTGTTTGTGGTTTTTCTCTCTTTAAAGGCAATCTATTGAGAATTGAGACAGCTACAGATTGAGCACAGGCAAGGGACAATATGGAGGTCGATATCCATCCTTACCAAGACTTCAGAGACACAACCACCTGTAAGGTAGATAGACCCAAGATGGGAAAGGCTGACTTCTCACAGGAACTCTAGTCGAGCCTAGCAAGGACTAAAAAGATTTTTGAGACTAAGATGGATGTAGCAGCTCAAAAGAATCAAGTTACTCATGATTCTTTGCCATAGAATTCATAGTTACAGAAGCAATGGAGAAAAGATTTCTTGAAGTTCACTAGTGGCAAATGAGAAATCTGCAAGGGCCTGGGAGCTTATCTGAAACCAGTATGCAATCTGGGAGCTCAGTTCAATTCTTCTCTGGGATTCAGCAGAGACTCTAGGTGGCCAGAAGCTGAGACTCAAACACAAAATGTTTCTCTCATCTTCAGAAGCCAGATTAAGGGTAAAAAAGAAGTTGGGTGAACCCAACATAATGACAACTGGTTGCCATATGAGAAAGTGAACTGGGAAGAATAACATGGACCCTGAAAGGCATGTGCAAATCTAAGAATTACTGCCATACATAGAAAATGGCTTAATGCCTCTGTCTTTAGGAAGCCTCCTTGAGCTTATTCTCTTCTCTGTTTGACAATATTCTTTAAGTATCTCTGCTTATAGCATCTATCATTTTATTTCTCAAAAGTTCTTTAAGTAGCCCTGAACCCAGTTAGACTGTTAGCTCATTGGAGGGGGTGAAACTTAGGTAAGCATGATACATGAGTAAATCAGTTGAAAGAGGAGAGAGGGAAGAATTAAAGGCAAAAAGTTGTTCGGATATTTTTATCTGGCCCTTCTCTCTTGCTTTAAATAAATCCCTCTAAAATAAGCACTTGAAAGGGACACTTGGGGCAGGAGGGAGTTTTCCAAACTGGAAAAAAACAGTTTGAAAGGAAATGGAATTAGAATATATTTCTGATAGAGGTCTGGTAGAAGAGAGAGTCCGCCCCCTATTGGCCACTGGGCATGTTGAATGGAGAGGACTGAGACTTAAAAACGCCTGAAAATCAAAGCGCCCATTTGGGGGCCTAGCAGAAAGTAGAAATGAGAAAGCATTAGACCGAATGCTGGTATTAGAACCTTCCTCCCGGATAAAATGTCTAGTCAAGCCTTCCTATTGGAGTCACACTCTTTGGGATGTGCATGCTATTTGTATTTTCCTGAAATGAAAAATGTAGAAGTTGTTTTTTGAGTTGGATACAAGTATTATTGTAGCGGAGTTGCACAAGAGAAAAAGTTTCATCATTTTATAAAAATGTTGCATACAATTTAGAAGAAATAAGGACAACAGGTCTGACTTCTTCCCCATCTCCCCCCCATATCTCTCTCTGGTCCCCAAAGTTGGGATCACTTACACAGACTCTTACCTAAACTAGGCCTTGGTCATTTCATGACATAAGTGAACCCCTTAATCTGCTGGCTCAGCTCTCTGATTTTGGGATCTGGATCTGGTACTTGGGATGTTTTCACCACCTAGTACTTCATATTTACTAAGGGGATCTTGTCTTATCTACTGTATGAATGGCAGCTGCTCCAGAAATACTAGAAGAGTAACAAGGCCTGGGCATAGAACACAGATTCTCTGCAAGGTTTAGCCTAGGATCTTCTCTCTCTCTCTCTCTCTCTCTCTCTCTCTCTCTCTCTCTCTCAACTAATTATTTATCCATTCTGCATCTGTTTTCTCCTCTATAAAATGGACACAAGTATAGCAACTTTATAGGGTATTGTATAGATAAAAGATTGTTCTCTTGTTATTTATTAGAATTCTTCTAATTGTCTTCTCATTTTTATGCTTGGGTGGGAATCCCTGCTATGAAATATCTTAGAATGCATTCCTCTGAAACATCTGCCTGCTCAGAAACTTGCTGTTTTTCCTTCTTAGGATCTTCTGTTGGTCCTACTTTGGCAATCTGTCTAGTTTAGGGGTTTTAGCCTTTGTGATATTTTCTTGATCTCCTTTGAAAGAACAATAATTAATGATAATAATAATAAGTAATAGCTAGTGTTTATGAAAAGCATCTTAATTGCTAATCAATCTGTTAAGCACTTCATATGGGTTATTTTTATTAATCTACAGAATACCCCTATTAAGTCCAAAGCCTTCTATTATCTCCAGTGTCTTAGGTTGTCTTCCATTTTACAGTTGAGGAATCGGAGGTGCAGAAGGCAGTGCACATGGATATCAGGTTTGGAACTCAGTCCTGTTCTGCCGTAGGAGTCTATGTATTTAACTGCCTCCTGAAGTAAGCTGGGTAAGGGTGAGTTGCTTTCTTTTCAGTTTTATTATTATTTGTGTGTGTGTGTGTGTGTGTGTGTGTGTGTGTATGTGTGTATGCATGTGGACCTAATTTAAAATTGCTAACATTTATGGCAATATCTTACCTTCTTTGCTAATTTGACTACAAAAAGTTAAAATTGTGATTAATGTTTTCTCCAAATGGATATGTCAGTTGTTTAACTTACTACTTAATAACAAATATTTCTGTAGTGTTGCTGTATGCATATTTTCTAATTCCCTTAGTGTCCTATCCCTACCTAACCCTCCATATAGCCTGATGAAGTAGATATTATAATTACCTGAATTTTACAGGTGAGGAACTCGAGACACAGAAAAATTTTAAACATGCACTTAATATTGAACATATTTAAAAGGAAAGATCAGAATTCAAACCTAGGCAGTATGGCTCCAGAATTCACACTATGCAATACTACTATTATATGTTCATTACAAATACTGTAGCTGTTTATTGGGAGAAAAATACAAGCAAGTAAGGAAAGAGTGATGAAAGAAGGGAAGGAGATATTGCTCAATATCCTACCACTGAGATATAAACAATGATAACATTTGTTAGGCATCTGTGAAGACTTACTTTCCCCTATAAAGTGTAAAATATAAAATGAGATATACATTCTTAGTTCATAATTGTTTTTTCACTTGTACATGGCATATTGATCTTTATTTAAGAAAATAGTTTATTCTAAATATGAGTAACCATGGTCAAAACATGGATTCATGTTACCCGGGATGACATGTTCCCCATATTGGTCTTTAGCATTAATAACTACATTCTTTTTAACACTTTTTAACACTGAAGGGGTATATCACATATATGTAACTGATGCCATGACAACATACCATTAGGGGTTGTATTTATTTTGTATTTTCACTGCCATAAAAAAGCTATGATGCATTCCCATCAATCTTTCATATACCTGTTCAAGTATTTTTTTTTTTTTTGGTAAATTCCTAAAGTGGAATATTTGCGGGTCAAAAGTTATGTACATTTTGGCATGCATTGCCAGACTGCCCTCCACAAACACACATTCCCTCTAACACTTGGGGAAAATTCTCATCTTCCCAGCTTGAGGGCCCTTCATGTTAAAAATCTTTTTCTATTGCTTTAAAAGCATCTTACATTGTAAAGCTTTTTACCTTTTTTTGTTAACTTTTAAAAAATTATTTTCACATTGATTATTCCATTAGATCCTTAAAAATGTTCAGCATTAGGAGGTTTTAGTTATGGATCATCAAATGTTTCAACCTTACAAATTATCAAATCATGTAATCTGGCAAATTGTATGCAGTATGGTTTTTTAGGGAAAAGTGTTATGTATTTAATTAAAATTTTCTCCTAAGAAGGAATGCTTTTATAAAATTGAACTTATGAAATTGGATAAATTATTGAGATCCCCCTCCAAGGGTGAGGCTATTTGAGGTCAGATGGACTTAAAGCCATTCTTTTGAGTAACTAGAAAAGGCAAGATTAAGGAAACTGAGAATAGAGAGCCTAGCTAGACATTGCAATGAGGAGGAGTAAGTTCCACTTAAGTACAATTCTACCTGCCTCTCTGTCTTCCCTGTTCAACTCCTTTTCTACTGCATGTCTTCAATACCTGAAGATTCACAAATCTAAATTATAACCATTCTTCCTTCCAATCTATATGGCATCTAGGTTAATAATCAAATTTATTTCAGCAATGACATCATTGCTCAAATGTTCTTACAAAGTTTGAGAACTGCATGGGTAGTCCCTTGCAGAAATAATCCCTATTATTTGTCATATCTGACCCAACATATAACTCAAGCAGATTATCTTCTTCATTCACCAGACATGGCTCTACTCTCTGTTATCTTTACCAAGTTCATCCTCAAAGGAAGCTTTGCACCTGTTGGGAACATTGAAAGGAACCAAAACATGTTCAAAAGAAAATATCCAAAGAAGAGCTAGAAAAAAAAAAAAAAAGGTAGGCATTCATGGGAAAAGCATACAGCCTTTCCAACTGCTAACTAACAAGGAGACCTCATCGGAATGTAAATTCTGGTATGATAATGTTCTTTAGAATGCTGAGTCTTTGTATTTATTCCTACATATCCTGCAATTACTATGTCACTGAGATGAGGATTCATTACCTATTTTCTGGTGGGAAATGGTAGGTCTCATCATTATCTCTGTTCCTCCTCTTCAGTCTGGACATACAACTAACCAACATTTCCCAGCTTTCTTGCAGTTTGCTGGAGTCATGAAATGTAGATGGAAACAATGGGGGATCTTCTATATGCCTGATATCTAAAACCTCTCCCATCCCATACTTTCTGGTATTACCTTTATGCTGGCTGGCTGCAAGGCCTTCCAAAGAGAACTTTGAAGCACTAGAAGATTCTAAATACACTACATGGATGGATCTTGGATCCCTGAATGACTACATAAGTTGGATCTTTTACATACATGCACACATTCATGTATACTTCATTGAATGTCATTGGACTCTAATTTGAGTTAGAAATGAAGCAGTGTGAAAAGTCACAAGATTTGGGGCTTCTTTATTATAGTATTCAGCCTATCATAATATCATATTTTAGCTTAAACAGAAATGGCCTTTACTGTTTATTCAGGGCCAAACTTTTGTTTATGTTCTTAGATAAAATGCAATTTTGGCATGCACTTACAACTATCTGGTATTTGTTGGTTGGTTGTGTAATGAATGTATAATGCTTAGGCTACCAATCCTGACATTCAAAATATTTCCAACATTATTAAATTAAAAGAAGACCCAGAGGTTATTAGTACTGATTAGGGAAACTTCAAATAAGGAATATCAAAACTTTCCACTACGCAAGTGGGAGAACAGTCATCTCTATTATGCTACCCTGTAAGTTTTATTTCCTGAGCCTCCAGGTTCCCAGATGTCTCTGTCAGTGACTCTTGTGGGTAACCAAGATCCTGTGTACTTAAAGGAAAATGAGACTCTTCAAATACTTACTTTTCCTCTTTTTACAAGTCTTTCAGAGTCTATTTATTCCTTTCTAAGTCTCCATTGTAATACTGCTATGTGATTTCCCCTTTAGCATTCTTCCCTACTCTTTTATAAATAAGCACCTATTTCTATTTATCATGTGAATGTAAGGAAGATTTTAACATTTTGATGTGGGAGTCTAAGATCATCAGAACCACATTCTTTATCATTAATACTTAATGTGTCTTAATCACCTTGTGCTTCACGAGTTTTTTCAAGCTCAAACTAAAGCTCATATGACAAATCAAGCTCATTACCAAAAGTTACCAATGAATTATAACTGTTTAAATGACTATTGGCCATAGATTGGCAAGAAAAAAAAATGGAAAATTGAGCTCTTAAAGCATGAAAACAGGCAGGAAGAAAAGATAGGAAATAGATTCCAAGGGTATTTCCATCATCAGCTGATTATTGCCAAAGATCATGTCATGTTTGCCATTGAGATTTTGCCAAGGAGTTGAGCTAACCAGCAATACCAATCACAGTTATTTGAAGAAGAGGACTACTCAATTTTTCCTTGACATATGATTGACTAAATTGGTCATGTCCTCAATGGTGATGAGGCACTATGCCATAAGACGCTCTGACAGAAAGAACATGATCTTGCAAATCACATTGACCTGGGATCAAATTCTGAATGTGTTTATCATTGTCCATGTGAATTTGAGTAAGTTATTTAGTCTGTCTGACTTTCATTTTTTCATCAATTGCTTCAGAAATTAGCAGGTACAAGATTCTGAGAATATAATAAATGTTCAATAAGTCTTATGATGGCATTTTTAGGATGGAATTTTTAAAAACTACAATAGATATCTGCTACTTTAAAATATCAATGGATACTTGCTACTTTAGAAACTTGTGAGACAGGGTCAAGTCTGTCTTTCTACAATTTAGGAATACTGCTGTCCTGCGTGAGAATCAAACCCAAGAACCTCAAGTGATAGTCACTACACTCCCTGGAAGTCTGTGCTTTTCCTTATAATGTCAACTTTCCTGTACATCCTCTCACTTAGAGACTATGATTTCCTGTTAGAGAAGATAGGGACTTTGAGCCAATAAGATGAATCCTACTTTCCTAATCACTGCTCTATGTCACTTTCTTTGTGCTTGCAGGGTCCACTGCCTAGGACCAGTAACTTGAAACCACCAGTTTTTACATATTATAATAAAAGTTTGCCAAATTAAGTCTTCATAAGAAAATTGAAAAAAGTTTCACAAAAACTTCTCATAGATAGTTTGAATCTTGAAGGAAAAATAGAGACCAAGTTTATGAGGTAGGGCAGGGATGGGGAAAGATTTCAAGCAAAGAAACTGAAGTGCCTGGAATAGGGCTTGGTACATATCAGGTATTCAATAAATGTTCTTGAAGGAAGAAAGAGAACATGTGCTTTTGCAATGGAAAAAAATTTATTTTGAAGCAGTTGTATGCTCAGTGGTGAATGTTAGGAGGTGAGGCTGGTAAGGTTGGGTTGGATGGTGAAGGCCTAAAATCTGAAAGAGTTTAGACTTTATGTGGGAAACTCCGGAGCTTTTAAGGACAAAGAACCTCATCAGATTCCTGCTTTACAAAGATACTACATTTCACTGATTTGAAGGCATAGTTTTAAAATATTTTAATGACTCTGAAAGTTGGATGCACATTACAATTGATGACATGTCACAGTTTAATTGACAGTCATTTATTTTCTTTCTCAGTGGTATATAAAATAATGTTTACAAATGATGGCATCTTACAGTTAGTGAAAAATTGGAATTATGGCAGAAGAGGAACAAAGGGACAATAAAGGGAAGCAAAGAAACCAGTTGGGAGACTATCAAAGAGTGTGTCTGTGAGATAATGAGGTGTGGTGCAAAATCAAATATGCTGCAGCAGAGTTGAAATTCCAAAATAGATTTGGAGTTCCCAATTTTAATGGGTTAAATCTACCTTTTGGTTTTCCACATTGTTGTTTACTTTGCTTTGCTTTGCTGAAGTTAGAAAAAAGCTGCTAGCTTCCCACAAAAACTGTATTTCCTTAGATGAATAGGTTAAGTGTAAATAGTATTATTTAATGTCTACCATATTTTGAAATTTTGTGAGTGAAGTATAAGCCCTTAGTTCTCCTAAAAGAAAATGTCAAGGACTCCTGTATTCAAGGTGTCTTCTCTTTGTCCTGAGATTTCTTAGAGAAATGAAGAAAATTTATAATACTGGATGAGACTTCAAATATCCCCAAATCCAACATTTTCATTTTATAGATGAGGAAAATGAAGTCCTGGGGTGCTGATTACTTTAAATTTGCTGACACTTAGCAGCCTCCTTCATGCGCCTTTGTAAAAACAGGCTGCCTCTTTTCCTACCTCTGAATTAGGTCTGTTTCCAGTGCTAGCCTGAGCAGACAGTGCAAAAAGATCCTCTCCTGCCACAAGTGCCACAATATTTGTAATTTTGTTCCTAATTCCTCGTTCTGATTCTATAGTTGGAACTTTACCCCTTTTGCCTAGATACCTGGTTGTCTGTCCTATCTTCTTCTCATTAGTTATGGTGTCTGGGATTAGGGTCTGCTACCTGGGCATTTGGTGCCCAAGTTTCTGATGGGCATGGCCTGTCTTTCTGTACACCAGAGTCTACTATACTATGCTGAGGCATCTCACCTGGTAGCAGAGGTTCTATAACACAGAACTCCCCCACATTAACTGTTCTTTCCCTCCATCTGAGTTCAGATTGTATGTGGCTTGCTAGATGGAGCTCTGTTGCATATTTGCTCCAAGCTCCCAACTCTGGGATCTTTCTTCAATATAAGAACTCCTGCCTTATCTTTAAGAAGCAATGTAGGAACTGGGGATATAACTCAGTTGGTAGAGTGCCTACCTCACAAGCACAAGGCTCTGGGTTCAATCCCCAGCACTGCAAAAAAAAAAAAAAAAAAAGAAGAAGCAGCAATATATATGAATAGGGTTTTTAGGACTAAATCCCTTCTTATTGATTGGGCCAACTTTCCTATTCACTGGGGATCACTTCTAAAAATTGGCCTCTTTGATCATGCATCTGAACTGATTGATCAGTGCCCTTGCAGTTCTTAAATATAGTGTCTCCTCTGCTTCCTAGCAACCATTAATTGGGTACATGGGCCTGGATGTATGTTAAATGATTTTGATATCTCTTTTAATCCTTGTAGTAATCTCATTATAAATTATGATCAGACATATTTTTTTTACAGAAGAGGAACTGAGGCTCAGAGAAATGACATAATTTTCCAAAGGATGGAGGCTGTGTGCCTGAGTCAATATTCAGGTCAGGGTCTTGGTGACTTCATGTTGATACTATGTTGCTTTTCATCCAGGATCAGTTCATTGTACATGGAGTCTGGTCTGCTTATCATATTTCACATCAAAATATCTCTGCTAGTTTGCACTGCATTTCCACGTCCTTAGTTGCTGATCAGGGTGGTGGCTGTTTACCTGTTCAGAACTAGGAGTACACCCAAGTCATATGGCTAACTGGGCTTGCAGGTCTTTCCTAACTCCGCAACATCCAGCTCATCCTTATCCTATTACTGGGCTCAGTAATTACTCCTGCTCAGGTGAGGCAGAAACTTTACATGTCAATGTCTAGACCCATGTGAAGATTTTACATCTTTATTCTGACATTGTTACATTCTGAAGCCTTCAAGGGATTAAAGGGAACGTTCCTTGTTTCTCATTCTGAACTTTGTTTTTAGTTTCTAAAATAAAGTTTGAGGAATCTAAGCATATCATCAGGACAATGGAGCAGTAAAACACACATTTAAAATGCCTTCAAAGGCTGGGGATATAGTTCAGTTGGTAGAGTGCTTAACTCACATGCACAAGGTCCTGGGTTCAATCCCCAGCACCACAAAAAAAAAAAAAATGCCTTCAAGAAGTAAAACTGTGGGCTGTAGTTGTGGTAGAGCATTCACCTAGTATGTGTGAGGCAATGGGTTCGATCCTCAGCACTACATAAAAATAAATAAATAAAACAAAGGTATTATGTCCATCTACAACTACGAAAAAAGTTTTAAAAAAGAAGTAAAAGTGATGGTTTAGGTTTGAACAGGTCATGAATCCAAATACTATCACAATTAATGAAATTAATGGTAACTATTATTTGTTGATCATGTATATTGTTCCCAGACTTCATGTGCATTCTCTTATTTGATCCCCAAATAACTCTACATAACGGACTATTATCTTTGTTTTATAGATGAGGAAACCTAAGCAAAAACAGTTGAACAATTTGTCTTAGATCAGGTTATAAATTATAAATGGAAGCATCAGAATTTGGAGATAGGGTATCTGATTTCAGAGCACAATCTTTAGGTCAAACCTAAAGAATTACAATGTTTTATTTAAACAAATAGGCAAGTATCAGTGTTGTTTGTCAAAGTAGTAATGCTCACCAAGAGAAAATATACCCATTTCCTAAGAATGTCAACATTTCCCCAAAATATTTTTAGAGCTAGTCTTTGATCTAATTATAAATCTACAAGGATATTAGACTTATAAATGTTCCTAGCTTGATTTTGATTTTAAGACATCATGAGCTTTGTATAAAAATAGTTCCTTCTATCAGCAAAATGGATGAATATTGTCCCCCATAAAAATATATAAAAACAGTTAATTCCCAAGAGAAGAAATAGAAATGACAAATCAACATATGAAAATAGTTCAAGCAAATAGTGTCAAAGACATTCAAATTATAACAATGAGAAAACAATTTTCATGTATTATATTGACAAAAATGTTTTTTTTTTTTAGTTTTTTTTTTTTTAATTTACTTATTGATTCATTGAACACAAATGGAGTACAGCTATTGTTTCACTGGTTGTACACAAAGTAGAGTCACACCATCTGTGCGTTCATACATGTACACAGGGCAATGGTATCTGTCACACATTCTGTTATTATTTTTACCCCCCACCCCGACCCCACCCCTCCCTTCCCTCTATGCTATCTATCCTTCCTCCATTCTTGCCACCCTTCCCCCCGCCATTATGCATCATCATTCATTTATCAGTGAGACCATTCGGCCTTTGGATTTTTGGGATTGGCTGATCTCACTTAGCATAACAGTCTCCAACATCATCCATTTACCTACAAATGCCATAATTTTATTCTTCTTTATGGCTGAGTAATATTCCATTGTGTATATTGACAAAAATGTTAATGATTGGCAATATCCAGGATTGGCAAGGATGGAGGCAATAAGTACTGTCATGAATTATTGGTAGTAGTACAACGTAGTTCCTTTTTTTTCTGGAAATCAGTTTGGCAACATGTGAATTATTAGCTGGACATATCTATGATCCAGATATCACAATTTTAAGAGTTTATTCTAAGAAAAAAATTCTTATTTAAGACAATTTTTTATTCTAAGAATTATTTTTCTAAGAAGAAAGAAATAAAGCTAAATGAACAAATATCTAGTAACTAGGACATGTTGTTCATAGTTAAAAATTTGAAAATATACTAAATGTTCAGTAATAGGTTATTGATTAAACAAATCTATGGAATTAAAAATTATACCTAAAAATTATAATGTTTCATATTTATTGTATTTGGAAAGATATCCATGATACATTGTTGATTTTAAAAAACGTAATAATATGATCATAATCATGGTAGAATCTCATCTCATTTTGTTTATATCTATATTTTTATTTATATTTATCTTTCTACACAAAAATATCATATATAAATAAAATTATGGAAGAATGTTCACCAATATATGATGAGTCATTGTCTTTGTGTATTAGGATTTCATGTGAATATATAATTCTATTCAGTGTATTTTTAAAAACTGTTTTATTAGTGTATTATAGTTATACATAATTGTGAAAGTTCTTCAGTATATTTTATATTGTTAAACCTTTATTTTATGACAAATCTTCTCTTTGTAATCAGGGAAAACAAAAACTCTCTTTACATTTTGAAAAACAATTACTATTACCAAGCTGTATCATTTATGATCTTTACTGGACGCAGGTTGCAATCATTTTGGACTGTTTTAAAGAAATGAAATATATTCACGAATGAAGTGGACTTGCCATGCTTTGTCTTCAGACAACCTCAAAAGATCAACCTCAAAAGAGAACTTAGAAAATTGTTTTATAATATCATGGAAAGAAGACTTCCAAACGGTGAAGGCACTTAATGCTCAATATTTTATTTGAAGGTGTAATTCTGGACTGTTTGTTAACAAAATCATTATACTGGTCTTATTGTTGTACCTCATTTGTTCTGTTTATTTACATCAGCTTTCATAAAAAAAAAATTGAAAATTGAGCCCTAAAGAAGTCCACTCACTCAGCGTATGAACAGACAGTAATTTCTATAGCTTTGGCATGCATTAGTAAATGAATGCATATTTTTACTTGCTTGACCAAGCTCAGGAATCTGCAAGTCTGCTAACATTGCATTATGTGGATGGTGCCCTGAATAATACCATGTGCCCTGTTGCAAAAGCTGAAGATGCGCTTGTGGAATTTATTTTATTCCGATTTATGAGGACTGCTGCACACAAATAGATTATTGTAGTGTCTGTGATTAATGGGACACCACACGGCTGTGTGGACTTCATAAATCATTTGATGCAATGTCTGAGTGAATTTTACTTGCAAAATCAGCTTCAATCAGCCTGACTTGAAAACTAGGTAAAGCAGAAGGAGCTGTCCAGTTGTGGGAGGTATCGAGGTGGAGCAGCAGTGAGCACCACATCCAGTTTATATCTCCAGTTATCAGTGCTGCGGAAGAGTGAATACACAGCACGTTAATTAAATCTGCAGATGGAATTGGAAATGTCACAAATGCTGAGAAGGCCAGGGAAATGATACAAATTGGCCTGAAGTGATAAGTGGGGGTTGGAATAAAGACCAAAAATGTGACAGATTTGTCCGTGTGCACACATATACGCACATGAATCTGCAAGTGATTTGAGAAGTTGGTTAATTTTATAACTCTGTTAAGATCCCAAATACCATATACGATCTATTTGGGAATAATAAATATTTAAAAAATTGACTTCATGGTTTTATTCCAAGATCAATATTCAGCATTTGTTTTTTAAGATAAGGATTTAATGGCCTTTTCAATACATAGATAATACATATTCATCATAGAAGAATCAGAAGGCATAGATCAGCAACAATAAAAGATATTCTTTATCTTTTCCATGGGATATATAATCATGCATATATATACAAAAATTAGAAAATGAACTCATGTTGCATATTCAATTTGGTATCAAACTTTTTGTTGTTGTGATTGTTGTTTTATTTTTTCTTTGTATTTTCCAGTACTGGGAATTGAACCCAAGGTCTTCTACATGCTGGGCAAGCACTGCACCAATGAGCTACATCCCACCAGCCCTTTTTGCTTGTGTGTTTTTTTTCCATCTTTTTATTGGTGCTTTAGAATTACACAGAATGGTGGGATCCATTGTTACATACTCATACATGCACATAACATAATAACATGATTTGGTCAATATCATTCCCCTGGATTTCTCAATATATTTTGGCCAATATCATTCCCTTTCCTCCCTTCCCCTGGTCCACTCCTCTTCTCTACTGATTTCCCTCAATTCTTTAATTTCCATGAGAGCCCCATTTTCTTTTCCTTTTTCCACATAGGATAGAAAACACATGACCCTTGACTTTCTTAGTTTGGCTTATTTTGTTTAACATAATGTTTTCGAGTTCCATCCGTTTTTCTGCAAATAACATAATTTCTTTCATAAAGGCTGAATAAAACTCCATTGTTTATATATACCACATTTCCATTCTACCTTTTCAGAAAGCCATTGAGTAATCAGTCTGTTGTCAGGTACAACTTCTCAATGAACAAGGCAGACAAGGTCTCTGCTTTTATAGAGCTTATACTGAAATGATTGGAGCATAAATCAGCAAAGGAAAAAAATCCTTATTGGTACTAAATGCTTCACACAGAATTAAAATGAATAGTGTGAGGGTCATCCCAGATAGGCTGAATGGCTATGTTAGAAGTGGTAACAAGAGAGCATTTGTTTGAATGGGTAATCTTTAAGCTAACATAGGAATGAGTAGAAGTGAGCCATTGAATATGGGGTAAAAGACTATTCCTGGCAGGGGAACAACTAGTGTCCAGTCCTAGCTGTGAACAAGTCTGGAGACAAGAGGACATTGAGTGGTGGTAGAGGTAGAGGGATGATGAAGAATTCAGGGGAGCCAAACATACTGAGGAAGGGGCAAAGTCAATGGATTGGAAATCTTAATGAATTGCTGCTGTAAAGGAAGACTCAGGGTAGTGAACTGTAAGAACAGAAAGACATGAGCAGAGAAGAGAATGCTTGAAACTGGTATTATAGAGAAGCTCTAGTTATTGGTGATGATGAAGTTAAGGGTAGGAACCAGTAATGGGGAAAGTGTGATGGAAAAATGGATCATTGGTTGCAAAAGAAAAAAGAAAAGGTATTTTTAAGACTGTATTGGTTGACCAAAGTTCATTAAGAAAAAATATTTTGTATGACTTTCTTTACTTTCTTTAGATATATTTCATAGTTAACCTACCTATATACATTTAAAAAAATAATACAATTCTCTAGCTAAAATACTAGGATAAATTAAAAGAAAATACTTATAAAACTTTTATGTATTTCAATATGTAAGTACTTCAATACAATTACATTAGACATAGAAGAGTAGACATATGCTTGCACTTAAGCATAGCACCTCCTATGAATGTAACAGCTACAGATACAGAGTAATACAGGTGTATTATGGTGGTGACTTAAGTAGCATTGCTTCAAGTGACACACACACACACACACACACACACACACACATTTCTAAAACTGCAAAATACCTACTTACCAAGAACTCTTGGTGCAGTTCTGAATTTTAAAAAAGAACGATCTTCTATTTACTTGATACTTGCATTCCTGAAAAACTCCATATTAAAACTTCAAAAATATTTTATGTTTATATGGAAAACATAATTAGGTTCAAGGATGAAATAACTATAAACAATTCTTTTAGCTACATGAAAGAAAAAAAAAAACCACCCAAGACATTAAATAATGGTGCAGGACACAAGATGAGTCTTTGTTTCAGGGACTGGCCAATATAGTGTAGGAAGCACATGGTCCCTGGGCCCTGCCTACTGAGGCATATCATCTTCCTACAATCATTGTGCCCACAAAAAATGGCCCATAGATTTTGAAAAACTATTTAACTGGTCTATTTAACTGGTTTAATGCAAAGCCCAACTAAATTACTGGGATAGGAGAAGCCCAACTGAGAGCTAGGAAAGAACTGTCTATAATGAAGGATAGACACCTTGCTTTACATCAAGGCCATCAAGGATGTGGCATAGGTTGCACACTACATAGTCCTGGAGGGCACTAGTTACAAGTCTATTTTTATCTATTAAATGAAAACTGTAAACTTGCTGGGTGACTCAAGTGAAATTACATGTGAAAATATATTCATATTTTAGGTAACAGATTTTTTTAAATGACTTTAAATTAGTACTTTGAATTACTTAGTATGTTTCTCTCTTCATAGAGACCTCTAGGATTTATTACATATATTAAAAATTAAGCTTTATAAGGTTTTTTAAATTAAAAATTTTATATGACCATGAATTCACAACCTGCACACTATTCTTTTGTCTTTTTCTAAGAAATCCTATTCTGTCAGAAGTTGGAATGCAGCAAACTTTGAGGTACTCAAAAGAAACAACAAACTTCCTGATTTAGAAAAACACTAGAAATTTCAGACACTCTAAGAAAAACAATAGGCATGCTGCCATATTAGGATAATCATAGATATGAAAATACTGTTACAGAGAAATTGGAATTGATTATTTTGCATTACAGAACAATTCTTTTGTCCAAAAAATGGCTCTCTGCTTTATAAAGGGGTTTGCTTGATGCACCTTTATAAAGCTTTCTCATTACAGTGATAAAGTGACTTGACCTACAACAGTATTCCTTGGGACATACTTCTTAAGAATCTGGATATTCATTTGACAGTATTTATTGAGTTCCTACATTGTATCCCTCACTATGCTTGGCTCTGGGTATCTCAATTAAGACAATACACTATCTCTACCCAAGAACAGATTCCAGTTTGAGAAGACAAAGTATAAACTGTGAATTCAAACACAGTATCATAAGTAATGAATTTAGAATTGTGATTGAGGTGCACATAGGGCAGTGCATATAATTCAGTCTGGAGGAGGTGGCAAGGGTCTTACCAAGGAGATGACAGTTCAATTGCGTCTTGATTAGTAGACATTTTCCCAGGGGAAAAGTAAGGAGAGGAGCAATCCAGGCAGAGGAAATAGCAGGCACAAAGGCACTGAGGTCTGACAAGCAAATTGTTAGAGATTGGCAAGTGAATTGGCAGAAGTGTGATGCTGGAGTAAGGGGAGCAATAACAATGAAGTTCAGGATCTAAATTAGTTACAGCCTGCGGAGAGCTTTGGATGCTATGCTAAGGAGTTTGGATTCGATCCTATGGAAAACTGGAAATCTGCAGGACATTTTAGGCAGAGGATGATATCAGTTTTGTTCTTTAGGAAAGCAACTGGGAGCTATGTGGAAGCCGGGCAGCAAGGGGAAAGACAAATGACAGAGAGAAGAGTTTGGAGACCTGTGTTAATGGCACCATGACCTGGTGGCTTTCATGTGTAGATTTCAGCCTATGCAGTCAGGTCAGGAGCTGTGGGCAAGAAGTAGGTTGAAGCATGGAGGTGGCTTTTACAGGCAGCAGGTGAGAGACAGAGCCCAGAAGAGTGGGTAAATGCAGAAATGAGGTGCCCATGTGGACCTCAGTCTAGAGTGGTCAATATAGGCTGGAATCAGGAACCTAACCTAGGAGAAACAAAGTGGGAGGGATGAGAAACCATGGACAAGAAATCCAAGCCACAGGATGTGGGAGAGAGGTGAACAGGTTTCAGGCACAAGGTCAGAGTATTGAGAGTGGCGCCAGATAGCCAAAATGCCAGGGCTTCTCAAACTTTACTTAGTATCGGAATCACCTGGAGGCTTTGAAAAATATAACTCCCAAGATTATGATTCGGTCAAGGTCTGGAACAGTGTCTAACAGTTGACATTTCTGCAAGTTTCCAAGACACTGATACTGTAGGTTTGTGGACTAAATTTAAAGTAACGAGGTTCCAGGGACACTTCCAGCCCTACAATAACCTGAGTTTGTCTACAAGATTTCAAAACATTTGAAACTTCAGGTGTAGACATTCAGTTACTAGGCTAGCGGAAGGTTTGAATCTGTGGAGGAAGGCCAGTTCCCTGACAGATCAAACACACAGTCTGAGAGGCAGCCCAAGAGAGTAGGCAGCTGTCCATGAAGACCAAATGAGACTTGATTTAAATTGCTTTGCTTTGTTCCTTTTATCTGCAGGCAGCAGCTACAAAATGGGACTAATGGTTGTGCGAGAAGTGAGAAAAGGGGCAGGCCTCTGCAAGCACTGTGCTCAGAAACTGTCCCTGAAACTGGATCTGTCAGGCTAGACCTGGGGTTTCTGCCCACCCCATCCTTCATCGCTCAGGCAGCCACATAGGAACATCCGGGGCTCCCTGGGACCAATGAACACAGCCTCATTGTAAAGCTCACCAGTTTTTCTGGGACACTCTACAAATGGGACTGAAGGGTTTTGTTGCCCTATTAAAAAGGGGAGAAAAAAAAACCACATAGGTGCAGATAATCAAGTTCTTGAGTTGATTAAATTGTCATGCATCTTTTAATATGACATACTGAAGCGGCTTCTAGAAACGAGGCTACATTTTCTGGAGAGCTGCCAGGAATCATACGGTATGAATGCATATACAAGCGAGATGTTAATGCTCAACAATTTTTCCTATTCCTTTTTCTTTTTTTGACTTAAGCTGTGAAGGTAACAGTAACACTGAAGCTGTAACCAGTACAACCCGGGCAACAGATGGCAATTTGTTTAAATTGCAAGATGGATTTGAAATTGGAATTGATTAAAATACTGATGCCTGTAGTAGATGAAAAGAGTTGATTCATTTTCTGAGATACTTCAAATATGGAAATTATTAATCAGTGAGTCTGCTAGTTTATCACTAGGTATTAGCACGTACGAACACCAAATTCCTCCAACATTATTACCTATGCGGTATAAATCCCTTTAGCTGCATAAGAAAATAAACACTCCTTTTCCAGATCATGAATAAACATAGAAGGTAATCAAGGCAACGGGGCAACTTGAACAGCAAAGGCTACATTCTCGTTAGTTGGTAGGAATTTATTGACTGACAGAATGAATGAACCAATGAATGAGCACCAAAGCAGAAGATGGAGGTAACCATCAGCCTGGCACTAGACCAGGACGATAAAAAATGGTCATACTATTCACTGTCTGGATACAGAGTTCCAAATTGAGGGGATTTTAGAAGCACAGGAGAGACAGAGGAAGAAGAGGGAGGGGAAAGAGTAGAGGCTGGATTATTGGTCAGGAGGGATCTGGGAGACCAGGAGGGGAGCACTAGAGAGAATTGAATGAACTCCTGATGAAAACACTTCAGCAAAGTAGCTCTTCAGACAAGGAATGGATTAAAATCAGCATTGACATAAACAAGCTCTTGGTTCTAATTATTTGGCAAGCAATTGCTGCAAATCTCAAAGAAGTTGAGTGGGCGAGGTTGGATCTGTGGTTTCTGGAGTCTACTCAAGTCATCTTGAAGACTCTTAGACAAATACTAGGTGTTGAAAAACCCAAAATGTTGGGGATACCAGTTTATTCAACATGGTACAAGGTACAGATACTTCACTTGACACAAAGTTGAGTGATATCCTCACCTTACCTTGGTGAGGTAATTCATATCCTCAATCTTCATGCAGCCTGGATGGGGAGAACATACATGTTCAGAAATAATTATATAATAGGGTAAACTTTGGTAAATGCTCAGAAGTATGAGGATGACTTGGAACATACATCCACTCATTTTTTTAAAGTGTGAAATTTAGTAGTGTTAGTATAGCCACAAGTTGTGCAATTATCACCATTATGCCAGTCTACACTATTTTTATCACTCAAAAAGAATCCCCTCTCCTTCTAGCCCCTGACAACTCTAATCTATTTTTCTTTCTCTATGGATTTCCCAATTTTCGGTTGATACCTCAAACTGAATTGACCATAAATGTAGGGTTTATTTCCTGACTCTGGAATCATTCCAAGGATATTTATGTCTACCCTTACAACAGTGTCACACTTTTTATTTCTGTAGCTTCATAATGAGCTTTGAAGTCAGGAAATTTCAGCTGTCCAACTATGTTCTTTTTCAGATTCTTTTGATTATTCTCTTTCATTTCCATCTATACTTCAGATGAGTTTGTCAATTTCTGTTAAAAAACATCTCCTGGAATTTTGATAAGGATTCCATTAATCTGTTGATCAATTTGGGGAATATTATCATCTTACCTATATTAATATTCCAATTCATGGGATGTCTTTCTGCTTATTTAATCTTAATTTCTTTCCATAATATTTTATAATTTTTAAAGTGTAAATGTATTTAATTAAAGTTATCCCCAGGTATTTTATTCTTTTTGGTACTATTGAAATAGAATTTTCTTAATTTCATTTTCAGATTATCCATTGCTAGTACATAAAAATACAATTTACATTTGTATGTTGATCTGATGTTCCATAGTCTTGCTGAATTTATTAGTTCTAATGGGGTCTATTTTGGTGGATTTTTTAGGATTTTCTATGGATAAAATCATGAGATTTTGAAGTAGAGATGATTTTACATCTTGTTTTTCAATATGGATGACTATTATTTCCCTTTTGTGTCTGATTTCCCTAGCCAGAACCACCAGTAGGGTGGTGAATAAAAGTATATAGAATGGACATATTTGTCTTATTCAGAGAAGAAAATTTCAGCCTTTTTTTCCCATTAAATACAATGTTAGCTGTGAGTTTTCCATAGATGCTTTTTATTGGGTTGAAGGAGTTCCCTCTACTTCTAATTTGTTGAGTATTTTTATTCATAAAGTTGCGGTGGATTTTGTCAGATTCTTTTTCTGTGTCTAGTGAGATAATTGTGTTGTTTTTATTCTATATCCTGTTAATATGGCATATCACATGATTTTTTTATATACTGAACCAACCTTACATTCCTGGTATAAATCTCACTGGGTCATGGTGTATTTTTATATATATTATATATGTATATATATATTTCTGTATTTGGTTTGCTAACATTTTATTGAGGAATTTTGTATCTATTTTCATAGGAGTATTCCATAGTTTTCTTGTAATGTCTTGGAATTGTCTATTTTGGAATCAGGGCAATATTGGCCTAATAGAATAAATTGGGAAATATGTTCTTATCTTCTAAATTGTTGAAAGATTTGTGAAGAATTGATATTCTTCTGTCTTCTCCTTCTTCTTATTCTGCAATACTGAGGATTGCATTGAGGGCCTCACACATGCTAGTGTGAGCTAAATCCCCAGCCTTTTTAATTTATTTTGAGATAGAGTCTTACTAATTTTCTGTCTTGTTCACAGCCTAGTTATGCCAGGGAAATGGGTTAGGTTGTCCGCAGACCAAAGAAAGTGCCTGGGGACAGCATGGGAGATATGTGGTTTGCTGAGAAAAGCTTACAAGAGATCAGTGAATGCTCCAAGAAGAGTTCAATTGTGATACTCTGACAGAACCTCTGTCCCTCACAGTGTTCTTTCCAGTTGTGGCTGTCTAGATGAGTGGCATGCATCCTTTCCAAAATGCCCTCAGTTCTGTCCCTGTCCCCACTTAGAGATAGGTTTTCTGTTAGCCTGCAGAAGCCATGACACCATCAGCATCAGTTTGCTTAGTTCGCTTGTATGACCAGCATCCCAAGGAGCTGTCCTGGCATACATGCAAGAAAGTAGCTTTCTACAGAGAACACTAACTTTCCCTAGTTTCTGGAGTACATAAGAGAAAGCCAGTGGCCTTCAAGATAAGATACATCTGGAGTTTCCAGCCCAGGCTTGATGTCATTGTTCCCTTAGCTTGGTTAGGTTTCTGGCAACAGAAAGGGACATTCAAGGACATGGTGCTTATTCAAGGACATGGTGTTTTCCTGTCCTCCTTTGCTTTAGGGAAAATACGGTTGCCTAGACTAGCCTTGAACTTGTGATTCTCCTGTTATAGCCTGCCGAGTAGCAGGGATTACAGGTGTGTGCCACCACTCCTGGTTTTTCATTCTTCTTTACATACTTGGTAGAATTCACCACTGAAGCCACCTTATCCTGGGAAGATTTAAAAAAGTATTTGTTATCACTGATTTAATCTCTTTAATTTAATCTGGTCAGACATTTTACTTTTTCATGAGTCAGCTTTGGTAGTTTGTGTCTTTCTAGGAATTTGTCCATTTTATCTAGATTTTTTTATCTATTAAAATATCTAGATATTTTAATCTACTGTATTGGCATGTAATAGTTTTTAATATTCCCTTATAATCTTTTTCTTTTATTTTTGTAAGATGGGTGGTAATGTTTCTTCTTCCATTTCTTCTTTGACGCATTGGTTATTTAAGAGTGTTGTTTAATTTCCACATATTTGTGGCTTTCTCAAAATTCCTGTTGTGCTTGTCTAATTTAATTTTCTTGTGGTCAGAGAATATACTTTGCATCACTCCTCTTCTGTAAAATTGAAAGGTTTATTTTATGTCCTCTCTTACAGTATGCCCTGGAGACTATCCACTTCAGAAAAAAGTGTTTGCTGCTTCTGTGGGATGGAGTGTTCTATCACTGTTAGTTAAATCTGGGTGGCTTACAGTGTTCTTCATGTCTTCTATTTCCACGTTGATCTTCTGTTGTGTTGCTCTTTCCATTATTGAAAGTGAGGTATTGAAGTTTCTAAATATTCTTGTGGAATTGGCTGTTTTATATTCAATTCTGTCAGCTTTTGTTTCACATATTTTGGGGCCCTGTGATTTGGGAATTTTTAAGGAGGGAAACTTTGGGCAATGGGTGTCCCTGGATATATATGTACACAGATCATGTGCAAGTACATTCACCCCACCCCAAAGGCTCTTCTAAACAATCTGTTTTTCTGCCTTTGGTGTCTCCCTAAGAAACACTCAAGATGCAGTTAGGCAACAGGTATACAAGCTGCCAGCAAAGCACCAGGCAATTTTCTGTTTGAATGAAACAGGTTGGAGCAGAGGATCAGGGAAGCGGGTGGAGTGGAAGACAGAATTGTATTCCTTTTATGTTATGTGGAAAATTGTACTGCATCATCCAGGGATAAGGGGGAAAGTATTACCTCAATGGTCCAGAAAGCTAGAAGGCTGTTTGAACTTGCATGTTTTCCATGTTATCTTGGGACCTGGCTATGATATTCCTAAAGAAGCCAATACACATCAATGGAAGCCACAACACTTGTCTTTTGGGATCTGACATCTTCCAGGCACATCAAGATTTTTTAACTTTTTATCTTTAAATGGGAAAACAGATATATTCCTCCACATACACATATACAGGTACATGCATACATGCACTCATGAATATTTCCATATATATATGTGTGTGTGTATATATATATATATATATATATATATATATTCATGGATGTCTGCTAATACATATATTTATCGTCCATGATTTTACCTCAAAGGAGTACAGATACATTTCAAACTTTTCTAGGAAAAGAATTCTAGTAATATCTCATTTTTTCTTTTATTGATTTATGTTTATTATTAATGCCTCTTCTTGGACAATAATTTCCTACATTCACTGTTTCATTTTTTTTAACTTCTTGATTCAAGATGTGGCTATAGATCTACCTATTCATATTTTGAAAACTATGGAGTGACTTTGAGATCAAGTGCTCATCTCTGATGTGAACAGCACCAGGTAGAATCTTGTGCATATTGTTAGTGAAGGAAGGGGAGTACTCTACACTGAGCAGAGCTGGGGATAGGGCTTCTCCTCTCTCAAGAAAGCAAAGAACCTGAGAAAGACACATGCTCAGAATAAAACACCACTTCTTCCTGATACCTTCCCTGGAGCCCTGCATGAAAAGGTGAAGTGAAGTGGCATCCCTAAGGGTGGCCTAAACTCTCCACTAGAAGTAGTTTCAGATTCATTCCAGTCTATTGAACTATGATAATCAAAATCCTAAAATTTTGATACTTAATCATGGCCACAATACTCTTAGGCTAGAGATATTTTGTATCAACAAATTCCCATATAGGACATATTACAATGTGGTAAAACACCAATAGAATGTGTTACCTTGGACAGGCTAAGAATTATAAAAATGTTCACCTAAGCACTTGAATTAATTACTCTGTTTTATGGGTTTTTAACCTTTATCCTGTGAATGTTTGTGCTGTGGACTCTTTCAGAAATGATTCCCTGGACTACTACCTGTTTGACTGTAACTTTTTGGTGTAGGAAGTAAAGCCGACAGTCTGTTAACAATGTTATGACCTGAAACAATCATGAAATGCATGACAGCAGAATGAAGGAAGCTACCCGTGTGAAGATGCTTATCTCTATTATTTTATTTTAGTTTTTGAGGATGGGTGTACATGTATTCAGGTCATTAAAAAGAAAAAAAACCCTTAAACCTCTAAAGCAAGCACTTTATTAAGATATTGATTAAGGGAAGGTCAGACATGTCCTTATTTTACCCCATTTGTGATGACTTCTTAAAAAAAAGAAATGTTTTTAAGATAAAATTCAGAACATTATGCTGACATACTAACAAGCCATATCCTTAATTGTATGGTAAGACACAGGTTCTGTATTCATTTTAAAAATGGGAAATCTGCCGGGCTTGGTGGCACATGTCTGTAATCCCAGTGGCTCAGGAGGTTGAGGCAGGAGGATCACAAGTTCAAAGCCAGTCTCAGTAATTTAGCAAGGCCATAAGCAACTTAAGGAGACCCTGTCTCAAATCCAAACCAAACCAAACCAAACCAAACTGGACTGGGGATGGGGCTCTGTGGTAAAGCACCTCTGGGTTCAATCCCTAGTACCAAAAAAAAAAAAAGGGGGGGGGCATATGTATGGAGCTAATGCAATGTAGGTTATAAATGACTGGTAATAAAATTGAACGTGTTCTACAGGGCAATTGTATGTTGTAATTTTAAGAGATTTTACTCTAAGGTGACAAAACTTTAGCCTGTAGAGAAAGAAATATGCCTAAGGTTTGCTTGTTCTTTGGTTGAACAGATTTGATGTACTTCAAGAAGGAAACTAACATGTTTGGGGTTGAACAACTGCTAAGATAATGGGTTGTCAGGTGTGTATTCTAAGTAGAACCAGAGAGTCTTGCCTGCAGAGATGGCAAAGAAAAGCACATTTGCAAATCATCAGGATGTACCATTCAATTCTGTGACAGGAAATATTCTTTGCATACTGTGCTCTGAGGTTTTAAAATCAGCTACAGAATATAATGAAGTGATACCAGGTCCCAGATAAAAAATGACCTAGGACCTGCAAATTTGGGGCCAGTTAACCTTTCGTTTTTCCAGTTGGGAAAAAAGTTCTCCCAGATTTTCACTAGAATGTGTGAGCTACTTGAAATTCTTTCAGCAAATGTTTTCCTCCAGTTATTATTTTCCAGGGTCTACTCTCATTACCTGTTTTGGTGGTCAATCTCAGTCGTATCTATTATATTCTAATTCTGTGATCTTCAAAATGAAATTTATAAGAAGGGTTAAATTTGACACATTCTAGAGGGGTACTCCCACCATTTTCTATTGTGCATGTTATCTAAGAAGTCCTTGACCACTCAGGCCTTAGGAAGCCAAATTCTAACTTACAGAGCCCACTTCAGAACATAATGTATTGCTAGGAGGAAGTACAAACACCTCAAATCATCACAAAGAAGTTGTAAATGGTTCCTGGACCAGAATAGATCCAGAGGATAAGCTAAAATTTCCTCAGTGCAGTATAAATGTCTTAGCCTCCACCTTCCCCTGTCCTACCAGGAGTAGAGATGAGCAAGCAGGAAGTGTAAAAGGCCCAGTAAGGATTCGTGGGATTGAATTCTGACATGAATCCAGAAGACTCCATCTACAAAAGCTATTGATTCTTTGAAATCTATTGGGTTGGTTGCAGTGCTTTTGTTTAACACTGTGCCTTTAACATTCTAGATGTGGAAAAAAAACAATTTCTCTCAACTATAAGAATCGCTGTTTCTTTCCACTCAGTGACTTCCATGGGCTGCTCAAGTATTAAATATTAATTCTGTGATTTAACAGTGAGTGTATATGCAGCCAGAGAGTTGCTGTGCTGGAATCAAAACCAATTAACAACTCAGCTTGTTCACAGCTTATGAATATGTAGGAAGAAAAGAACTCCTTTACAAATGCTCAAGTACAAGCACCTTCTTAGCCACTCTAGCTTCTACAGAAGTACTGGAGACCACTAGGTGTCGCTCTGCACAGATCCCTACGCTTGACGCAAAGGCCAGGAAGAACTCCGTTCCTTGGCGAAGCTGTTCTTTGCCTTCTGAGACAAGTGGGTAAGACTGTACACGGTGGGTGTAATTTAGATCTCGAAGAAAACCCTCTGGAGTTCCTGCCCTTCAAGTCCACTTTCCTTTCTCTTGATTTCATGGCTAAGGGAAAGCCATTTTTTGAAGAAACACATGTTTCACGGACACAGTGGGTGGGGAGTCAGATCTAGTCTCCTATCCTGAGCCCCTCCAGGTAGAGCAAGCCTTAAGAGAGGGGGGCCGCCTTCATGGTGCAGTGAGGAGCTATGGCTTCAGGCCTCCTCCTGCCTCAAATATTTGATTCATTACTGGGGCTTTCCTACCGGGTGTGAAGGTTGTCCAGAGAGATTCTGCCCCTGAGCTAGGTCCACTATGTAAGTTAAACATGTTGTTATTTAGATGTTTATGTTATCTGGTGTTCCTCACTAGCACATTAACATTAAATTGAGTTATATAAATATATTAAAGTTATATTATTTTCATGTCTCTTTGAAAGACACAGAGTATGGATTTAAGAGTATATGTTTCAGTTAATAGAAAGGGAAGCCTACATCTGTACTCCCAGTGACTTGGGAGGCTGAAGCAGGAGGGTCACGAGTTCAAAGTCAGCCTCAGCAACTTAGCAAGGCCCTAAACAACTCAGTGAGACCTGTATCTAAACAAAACTATTTAAAAGGGCTGGGGATGTGGCTCAGTGGTTAAGTGCCCCTGGGTTCAATCCTAGGAAGGGGCAGGGGGGGGGGGGGGTGTTTGGAATATTGCATTGAGTATCAGGGAAATAGGTAGTGTGTGTGTGTGTGTGTGTGTGTGTGTGTGTGTGTGTATGTGTGTATTATAAGGAAGAGAAGCTAAGAGGTGTAAGAAAAAGGGAAACAAGAATGAAGTGTGTAACAAGGACGTGTTCTCTCTATAACACTGAGAGTGAAGGTGATAAAGATAGTAGACCATGGAGGAGACTTGTAATATGAGCTGGTATGTATGTGTGAGGTGAGTGAGAAGGCAGGGCCATCACCAGTTTCTGCTTCTTCAGAATGCCGAAGCCATTTCCACCTATGGAACTGAGCACTGGAGATTTAATGCATCTAGAGAGCAATAATTAGTACTGTTCTTGTGTGTTGGGGAGATGAGGAAAAGGTAGAATACAAAGACTGAATTAAGCATTAGGATCATGTCAGTGTGACCAATTTCTTCTTTGCTTTTTTCCTTTAGAGCTAAATTGCCCAGGTGTTAGGGAAAAAAGGAAAAAACAAAACAAAACAAAAAAAACCAATACCACATTTGTGACCAGAATCTTTTCATCACTAAATATTATGTTTTAATTGCTAGGTATGTCAAGTTTAAATATCACCAAATCTGTTCATCTAAAGCACATAAAATGAGGGCTTTTAAAAGAAATCAAGGTCAACATAGATCTTCCAGATGAATTTTGTTTGGGAAATGTATTAAAAATATCAATTTCTCTTTTACCAATTTGGTGACAGATTTAAGAGTAACTGCCTTGTACCAATCAGCAGCAAGGAGTTTGCATCATAGTTAAATGATAATCCATGCTAATGAGGTAGTCACCTAAACATTTACTCACCCTCTACAAACACCACCTGACTCTCAGGGATTGTTCTGCCTTCAGCCATTGGGGTCCAGGAAATAAGGCCCAACACCACCCTCCTCCTCATTAGTGCTGCTGATGAAGCAATTAGGGGTACTAGAGTGGATGGTGGGAGGTGGACCTCCAGTTTCAGCCTCGTTTTGTCATGTGGCTATTCAGATTCTGTTTAAATATTTCCAAGGATTAAAAGCTCACTGTATCCCAAAGAATGACAAATAGACAATAAATAGAAAGATGTAACTTTTCACTATTTAAGCAGACATCTGCACCCATTTGGTATCCTTCTATTAGTCTTATTTCTGACCTTTTGAGTGGAAGGGAAAAAAAATTGCTCCTTATTTCTAGTGATAGCATTTGGAAGGCATCTGTCATTTCAATGCCAAAAGGTTCCCTTTGTCAAGGAAAATACTTCCAATTTTCACAAATCTCCCAGGTTTGAAGTTTATTCATCATCTTAGTTCTTATCCTCTGGATACCTCATTGTCTAGTGACTCTCAAAGTGTGGTACTCGAATCGAAGATAATCCTCAGAGAATAATAAGAGACTGAAAGAGGAGAAATCTCCCAGAATAAAATGGGACCAGGGATGTGGGGAAGTATAAGTCTGGAGCGTCAAATTCTTACAATATATATTTTAAAATTCAATGGTTAATATAGCAACACAGACAGAATAAGATTTTTTTTAAAAAAAGGGAAAATGATATATGGAAGGATTAAAATATTAAGTTCATAAAACTGAATAAGCACAAGGTCAGTCTTCTTTACAGTCAGAGCAAACACCACAATCATTTTCTAGTAAAAGAGGTAACTGAGAGCTAGGTGGGGCAGTGCATACCTGTAACCCCACTGATTCTAGAGACTGAGGCAGGAGGATCCTCAAATTAAAACCTGCCTCAGCAACTTAGTGAGATCCTGTTTCAAAATAAAAATAAAAAAGGGCTGGTGATGTAGCTAAGTAGTAGAGTGCCCTTGAGTTCAGTCCTTGGTATTGCCCCCCAATACTATGCACAATTACACACAGCATTATTTTAGAGACTGAGCAAATTATGTATATGCATGTATGAATATGGCACCATGAATCTCACTATAATATATAATTTCAATGCTTCAATAAAAAATAAAATTTAAAGACTCCAATATACCAGAGTAACACTCAACTAAAGAATATCGTCAGCCATGATTTGGTATTAGTGTATATTAAAATTAAAGTGAATTGTGTTATATACTGGAAAAAAAAGAAAATTCACAATTGCCTTTCAAAAAAACAAAGGGGGAAGTGAATGTTTAAGCTAGTTTTGGATAGAACCCAAGGGTTTAATCTACAGCTTCAATAGGTATAAATAATATTTTATATTAAGAATATTTGAATGTGAGGTATTGTGTAAAATACTTTATTCACATTATCATTTTAAATCTTCATAATAACCCATTGCTTAGTATTTTATGTCAAGTTTACTGATAAATTGAAATTCAAAGGGGTGAAGTAACTTGCCCCAAGTGACATACTAATAAGAAGTCGGGCAGGGTTTAAACTCTTTGGAGGATTCTCCGGGTCAGAGCCCTCAGCCACAGTGATTATCACAATTCAAAATATGCTTTATAGTTTTCAAAATGTTTATGAAATTTATTTGTGGACACTATTCTGTTAATCCTGAGAGCAGGAAGAATAGATATGACTTCCTCATCTTACAAATGTGTATCTAGAAGCTTTGAGGAGTAAGGAGACTTACCCAAGGTCATGGAATCAGAACTCAGATGCAGGACTAGTTCTATTAAACAGTCTCCAAAGATTAGAAGTAGCAAGGTGATATAAAAGCAGAGGGAGTCCTAAATAGAATAAAGACAAATGATGCCTGTCGTGAAGGTTATTGACCATTTGAATCCTGAGCAGCCTTTGGTCAGGGGAATGGGATGGTAGAGTTATTAAAATCTACATGACTTAATTTAATTAATTCTTATATTACTTAATTGCCTATGCTCTAGACCCTCAAATATATTATCTTGTGCAAACCTGTATTCCTGTAGGTACATCTGATTACCTGTGTAATCATCTCTATGCCTCAGAACTGCCTATTCATCTACTGGGGCTGGACTAACCTCCTGTTATGGTTTAGCTCTGAGGTATCCCTGCCCCCAAAGCTCCTATATTAAACAATGCAAGAATGTTCAGAGGTGAACTGATTATTAGAACTGTGATCCCACCACTGTATTAATTCATTTGATGTATTAATAATTTGAATGGATTGCTGGGTCATAACTGTAGCAGGTGGGGTGTGACTGGAGAAAGTAGGTCACTGGGGGGTGGCATGGACTCTATCTTGTCCCTGACTCCTTGAACTCTCTCTTTCTCACTGCTTCCTGTCTGTCATAAGCTGAACAGCTTTCCTCTATCATGCCCTTCTACCATGTTGTTCTGCCCCATCTTGGGCCCAAAACAATATAGTCAACTGACCATGAACTGAACCTCTGAAACTGTGAGCCCCAAATAAACTTTTCTCCTTTAAGTTGTTCTTGACAGGTATTTTGGTCATAGTGAAGAAAAGCTGACTAACACACACCCACATGTGATACTCTTTCATCTCTCCCTACCAGAGTTGATGAGAACAGGTTTCCTGACCAATTCAATACATTTCTATGGTTGGCCAGAGTGGTGGATGGTGTGAAAACTGAGCATCAGTGGAAGTGTGTGGGTTGGAGACTGAACTGAGAAATAGGAAGAATTGTTCTTAGAAAATAAAGAGTAAATCAATCAGGCAAGCAGAGATGAAAAATAAAGAGAGAACGCTTTTCTGGACTCCTAATGTAGTTCAGTTTCTGGTCTCACTTCTGTCAGGGGGCCTGATCCTTTTCTGGCAATCTGGCTGGAGTTAGGTTTGGCTATTTATGTGGCAAGGTGTACTGAGCCAAGTTCCCATTTCAGTTGGTTTTTGTCTGTTTCTCCTTTTGGAGGATGCTATGGTCTGAATGTTTTTGTCCATCTCCACATTCAGATGTGGAAGCCTAATCCTCAATGAGATAATTTTAAAATGTGGACTTTTGTGAAGGTGATTAAGTTATGAGGCCTTATGAATGGAATGAATATCCTTATAACAGAGAGACCCTGGAGAAGTAGTTAGAGCCTTGTACCATGTGAGGACACAGTGAAGGTGCCGTCGTACATGAGAAGGTGTGCCCTCTGGTCACCAGAACTGTTGGTGCATAGATCTTTAACTTCCTAGCCTCCAGAACTTTCAGATAAATTTTGTTGATTCTAAGCTATCCAGTTCATGGTATTTTGTGATAGCAACCTCAGAGGGCAAAGAGAGAAGGGGAGTGAGCGGCAGAAAGAGCAGGCCCAAAGAAGATGTGTGGAAGCCACAGCTGAAGTCACAGCCTTGGAGCTGATGGTCATTGTAGAAATAGAAAGCATCAGGCAATTCCTTGGGACATCTAGGGATATAAAAATGAATACAAATCATGACAGGACTCATTTAGGTGGAAAAGGGAAGAGACTTTTGTTCATCCACACAGAGCATGGGTATAAAGGAGATGCACGTTGCATTCCTTTTTTGTATTTCCTTCTTTAGTTATTACAGCAGTAGCATTGGGCTTCACTATGGCTTCCTCTAGGTGCTTTCCTTTCTTTCTTTTGTTTTTGTTTTTGTTTTGGGGTACCAGGGATTGAACTCAGGGGTACTTGACCACTGAGCTGCATCCCCAGCCCTTTTTTGTATTTTACTTAGAGACAGGTTCTCACTGAGTTGTTTAGGGCCTTGCTAAGTTGCTGAGGCTGGTTTTGAACTCATGATCCTCCCGCCCCAGCCTCCTGAGCCACTGGGATTACAGGTGTGCACTACCACACCCAGCCTCCTAGGTGCTTCTCTGTGTATTACAGTTATAATTAAGTCTAACTAGTAAGTGTCAAGAGGGGGTAATGTTAAAACTAACATTTATATAGTGCTTTAGCTTAGAGAGTTTTTGACTTATCAATACTTTCTAGTGCTATGTTTTATGGAGCACCCACTGTGTACCTGGTGCCCTGTCAGCGCTTTGTGTATAATAGCCTATTCCCATAACCATACCCAGAGGGAGGCATTTTATCCTTAATTTTACAAATCAGAAAACTGAAGTTCAGCGAGTATCAAAGATCTGCCTATGAATATCCAGGTGGCAGGGTTCAAACCATGCTCTGGGGCTGCATTTTGCACTCTTTTTGCTATGTGAGGATACATTCCTCCTTCCTTCATTTCACTTCATCCAGATGAGAGGTAGTCACTTCCATAAAAATACACATGATTAGGTCAAAGTAATGTCAAGTAAAGTGTTCAAAAATAATTGAGAACTATAAAATAGAAGTATAGACTGAATTAATGAAGTCAAGTGTGAAAGTATCAGATCAATTCCATCCAATTTCTCTGGCAGAGATGAGAAATGAGGCTATCATCAATTTTAATTTAATTTAATTATTTAACAAATTTAACAAATACTTATTGAATGCCTGTCTGTTCCATGCCAGGTATTGTGCTAGACACTGGGGATTGAAGTTGATAAGACATGGATGCAATTCATACTCCTAATGGTCTCACAAACCAGTGGGGAGGCAGATTTATAAACAATCTGATACAGTCACTAAAAGGCACTGAAGGAAATATGTATGAGTACAATATGAACTCAAATAAAATGTGTATAAAATGTTAATTTTTTTGCTCTGCAAGGACACTGAAAATATCACAAAAGTGGTGGAAATTGAGCTGAAATGTTAAGGATGCATAAGAATTTGCTAGGTGTACAAGGAAGTTAGAATGAAAAAGATCACTGTATGTTCTATTTTCTTTGAAAATTCATGTGAAGGAGAATTGAGAATTTTCAGAGCTAGTTCCTCCTGTGATGTGTGAATCCATTTTCTTGGAGTGAATATGGACTAGAAGAGGGAGTTGAGCTGCATTGGGAGGTACTTTGTTCTAACTCTGCTACTGTAGAATTTGCTGCCCTGAACTTAGATATCCATTTCTTTTAAATGCAGGATTGTATATGTGTAAGTATGTGTGTGTTTAGATTCATATTTTTGGGATTTGGCTCCTTTTGCTGTTGGAATATGGAATAGAGTACCTACAATATATAATTTAATAAAGCACCAATTATATTTTTTATTTTCTTACCACAATCAGTGTTTCATTAGTTAAGTATTACATTATATATATGATGCTTACATATCACAATACTTAAATTCTTGGTAGTATCTTGTTGCATATTTTGGGCATTGTTTAAAGGAATACTTATTTAGACAAGTTGTTGGATGATATCAAATATCTGGAAAAATGGCAAAAAATTAATGAATTCTTAAAACTTAGGTTTTCTAGATCAGTGAGAGCATCCAGTGAAATCCTGAATTGATCTGACTTAGTTTAATAAGTACATTAATAATTGGCATCTAAAGAACACGTGAATTGGTTTGTCCATTTGCCCAACACATTATAGGACAGGCTATTAAATTAATATAGGTTGTACAATGACAAAGATAAGATGCTACTAGGTTACATGTGTTGTGGCCAACATAGTCCCATTAGAAAATATTCTTTGAAATTTTAATTGAAGTCATTAGGTCATTTTTATTTCTTTTTCTTTTTTCTCTTTTTCTTTACTGGGGATTGAACCCAAGGCCTCATGGGGAATGCTTTTAAAAGTTTAATTACATAAAATTTCAGGAAAAATAAAACCAAAACTCAGCAATGTTAAATGTGAACAACCTCTAGTTAATCAATTCACACTGAGTTTGACACAAAAATGTCCCCAGGAATATTGCCTCTGATGTGGGGTCATAAAGAAATAAAAACTTTAGTTGGCAAATACAGAGAAGACCTGAAAATACTGCATGGTCATCTAGTTATTCTATGAAGAGCTGTTCATGTCAAGAGACTTTCTTTTTCTTTGGGCAGAGTGCCAAAGGAGAAGGCAATACAGCCAAAATGTATTTTGATTTTAGTGCATTCTATTTCATTTCACATGACATTAACATCAATAAGGAGTGGATTTTTATGATAGCATTGACTTAATATCTATCCACCTGGGTTAACATTGTCAGTGGATAACACTGGATTAATACTTTTTTTTATCTCTAACCTGGATAATGCAATTATGAGCATTATCAAATTTGCAGACAGCACCAAGATGGAAGGACTTAACACCTCACAGCTCACATACAAAGAGTGCAGCATAATCCTTCGAGTTAAGTAGCTTGAATGCAGTTCCCAATCCTCTTTAATGACCTAGCAGTAGTCTGTGGCTTATCATTAAAATGAAAAAGTACAGGGTGCTGCCTTGCTAGGACCGTTGAGTTGTGAGAATCACCTGTACGATGTTTGATTTCAACTCATGGCCTTTGCACTAGTCAATACATAAAGGGATAGTAGAACATTGTCGCAAATTCCAGAACTGGCACCAGACTGTTGGTGTGTTTTGTGTTCAGGTAGGCCTATGAAGATCTCTCCATCAGTGTGGATTTTGTTTTTCATCCACACTGTCTTAGTAACTACATAGTTGTTTGTTGGACTTATTGGTCTCATGAACATAAGGAGTATGTCTTTTTGAAAAATGATCACTGTATTCCCAGAGTACAATGTTTAATAGGTGTTCTGAATTTTTTGAAGAATAAATGGAGTACATTAATATTTACTGGCTCTTTCACAGAAGTCCAAAATTCAACAGGTTTTTCATCAAGGACTCCAGTTTGAACTTGAGCTATGTTGGCCATTGGGTTCAGAAATGCCTAGCTACTGTCAGGAACTGAAGAACTTGTTTCCCTGAGGACTCTCTGAGACCTGGGACACACAAGGTGTATGACTTAAGTGAGAGACAATTTCCGCACTGCTGTCAGAGCTATTCTGGACCTCAAGGTCGGCATCTTTGGGAGGTTATGCATATCACAAGACAGGAGTGGTACCTGTGATATATGAGTCATGTTTGATGAGTGGGTGTCAAGTGGAGGGACGGTAGAGGAGAAGAATGTGGCCACAAGTGTGCTTCACAGATTGCCTCCTGATTCTGAGATGCCTTTGGGCATTCCTCCATAGAAGTAGGGGGATGTTTTGACCTTTTTAAGTAGGTGGGAGTAGGAGACAATGAAGGATGCATTCTTTCTGCTTGGGTGACATAAGTTCATGAAATCTGGAGAAATGAAGTTTCATTTCTGCCAGGAAAAATTGTTATACCTTGCCAGCTTATTTGTTGGCAAGCTTTAGTTAATAAGGCCAAGTGACATTTTAACTGTACCTAATTGTCTTTCAAACGTCCGATTAGAAAGAAGCTGAGTTGGAGAATTCATGAATCATATCAAATCCATTTCTAATTTGTCATGTGTATGTCCTGAAAGGAAAACCCATAGTCCCGGCTGCATCCTCAAGAAGAAGGTAGATTCTGAATGTGAATGCCTGATCTATCCAGGAGGGCCAGGTTTGCATCTTATTTACTTCTGTCTCCTCTGTGGCTTGCCCCAGGTCTGGCACAGAGGAGACACTTAGGAAATATTTGTTGAACAATTTGTTATTTGAGTTCACAACCCTCACAGGGCATAGTACATGTAAGTTGAATGTTCAAAAAAATCATGATATTCATGGAAAAAGATAAAGGAAAAGTGAATGAGGGACTCAGCAGATCTCATACTGCAAGAGTTCCATATTTTTTAAAAATTAATTTTTCCACTTTTCCACTCTTCGTTGTAACAGCTGATATTGGCTCAATTATGTTGTAGGTTTTTACCCCTTTTCTTTCCTGTTCCTTTTTTCCCTCCTTCCCTCTATTCTTTCCTCTCTTCCCTTCTCTCACTCCCTTCCTTCCTCCATCTCTTTTTCTTTCTTTCTAGCAGTGTTAGTCAAGGTCACAAGCACATGAAAGACAGTGACTAACAATAATAACAAAAAATTAATTTCTTGCATTAATTAAGTAGAAAACCAAAGTGGCATGCAGGCACCGCCACCTAAGAAACAGAGCTCTAGCTGCATTTATTATTATTTTGTTCCTTTGGTGGCAGTTTGGTGACCTGTACATTCAAGAAGCACTAGAGATTCACTTGCTTTTGTGGTTAAGTGATAATGACACCATGGTTGTTTAGTGGAAGTCTGTCACCTTTTCTGATAGTCTCCTACATTAAATCAACCCATCAATTAATATCTCAGACACATGTAGCTTTCCTGATGGAGACCATGTTATATGGGAGACAGGTTGACAGGGACCCAAACTGACTTCATTTGTAGGACTTGCTTTTGTGTAGGCTTCTTCTGAGGTTGAGGGAAGGGTATCACCATAATTTGCAGCACTGAGAAACTCCCAACAGTCTCTGACTTCTGTAGGTGGTATACAAAGGCATGTTTTCCTGGGTTTTTTTTTTTATTCTAATATATCATCTCTTTCTGCTCAGAATGAATGCTGTCCTGTGCTTGGTCCCTCTGTCATCTCTGCAGCTCATCTCCTAGGTTGGACAATGACTTTGGAGGAGCTGAGCTGCAGGATGCTAGGCTGTGGTGACTATCTTTGAGGAGCTGTGGTCTGAAGGAGAAAGTGATCTGGGATTTGACTATTCTGGAAGCCCAGAGGAGCCAGAGGCTCTACCTCCTTTCTTGTCTACAAGATCATGGCTCAGGTTCCCCCTTCCTCTGGTATCCCTGCTGCTGACTTCAGTCCTGTGGCTACTGCAGCCACCAGCGACTTGGTAGAAGTGAAATACGTTTTGAATTCACTGTATTCTTAGCTATATTTATGCTTCTTTATGATCATATGTTTCTTATTGTGTTTTTCTGTCCCCTTAAGTTTGACTGCTATATCAGAATTGGGACTATTTGTTTTCACATTTCAACAAATACAAACTAAGCATTTACCATGGGTCAGCCACAAGAGGAAGAAAATGAATCAGTTCCTGCCAAATTTCTTCACTTATTTACTTGCTCATTTATCATTCACTCAACAAATATTTACTGAGCACTTACCTATTGCTGCCCATTGTTGGAGGCATGGGGATAGAGCAGTGAACCAAAATACCAAAATGGACACTCTTGCTGCAATATTCTAGAAAGGGGAAGATAAATAATAAACAAACAAGTCATATAGTGAGAAGTGCAATACACAAATCCTGCAGAAATAGGATGTTGGGATTTTAACAAGGTAGTAAGAGAAGACCTCTCTGAGAAGGCAATATTTAAGCTAAAACATGGAATAACTAGGGCTGGAGTGTAGTTCAGTGATAGAATGTGTGAGAACCTGGGTTCAATCTCTGCAAAAAAAAAAAAAAAAAAAAAGAAAGAATAACTATTTCCCATTTTTGCCTCCAATCCTCATGGCAATTCTTATCTTGCCCACCTTTAAAACTAAGTCCCTGTGGTTGTCAGGTGCATACTTACATACAAAGAAACATTCATGTTTTATTTGAAATTAAAATCTAATTTGTGTTCTGTGCTCTATCCGGCAACCCTAGCACTCCAATGCCTCAACCTAGCTCATCTCTTATGAACTGTCACCTCCTTCCTCTCTTAAGGTGTCATGGTCCTAGGGACATGATATCATCCTGCCCCTACTGAAGCACACTGAAATCAAACCTCACTTGATTCTTCATCTCTGTAAGCAGCTGAGAACTTGTACCTAGTAGGTGTGTCCATATTTGTTTTTTGGATGCACAGGGCCTTTATATAGACTTTGAACTGAGAAAATTTACTAAATAGGCAAGTTCTTCATGGTCACAGTCTTTTACCAGAGCGTAGAATTATCTGCCACCTAAGGTTTGAGTTTCACAAAACGTGAATAAGGCTCCTAAGCATTCCAACCATCCTCTCCAACACTTTCTCCTGTTAGAGGATGGGCTGTGCTTGCAAGGTGTTACTCTTTCTCAAAGTGTACATGAGCATGGTTGTGCAGTGACTAATCTATACCCACCTGGAAGATCCCACCCTCTGCACCCCATGCTGGATATAACTGGATGTCCTGATGATTTGCGATTAGTCTGAATTCATAGGCTGAATCTCTGAAGAGTTGGTTGGAATTTCAGAGCTCTTTCAGGGTTACTTAGCCCAAACTTCACCAGATTTGCAAGACTTCTCTCTCTTCTGTCTTAACCAACAGTCTGTCAGTGAGCAGGGGCTGAGCATTTCTAGTAATGTGTGAACCATTCTACTTTCCCTCCTGTCCTTATAGCTTTCAGTTCCTTTCCTCACTCTCTCATTTTTGTCTTCTGAGAGTGCAAAGGAATCTTTGGAGGGACCTGCTGGACAGCCGGATCAGGTTTCCACCCCAGTCCCTACTGCACCAGTTCCTGGGGCAGCTTCCTGTGCTCTGTGGTATCTATCTGTCACTGCTGCATCTGTTCTCTGCATCACAGAGATCTGTTATTATCTGTCATCCTCTGATGGTTTTCATCCTCCAGGTTCTTGCTGTAGGTTTATATATTTTTTAGCTTTTAGCATTTTTAAAGGGTTCCCTGGAGGGAGAGGGATTAAGCATGAAGTTCATTTTGCTGTCTTGCAGAAGCCCTTGATGCAATCTTAAGTGTATTGTGAGACTTCTTTTGCCTTAAAGTATTTCTTTTTCTTTCTTTCTCCTTTTTGCCCCTGAAGTATTGAAGATTGAACCTAGCGTCTTGTACATGTTAGGCAAGCACTCCATACCACTGAGCTACATCCCCAGCCATTTGTTAAAAAAATTATTTCAAGACAGGGTCTCATTAAGTTGTTCAGACTGACCTTGAAATTGCCATTCTCCTGCCTTAGCCTCCAAAGCAGTAGAACTACAGGTGTGTCCCACCAGACCTGGCTAAATATTTCTTAAACCAACTAAATCTAGTAGAGAAAACCATTGTGAATCATGCAGTGTTCAGAGGATTTGTGTGGATCTGTGAGCGCTGATCCTGTGCATCTCTTCCCAACTCTGCCACTCTAGAAGGTTGACATTGGCCATGATGGAGGTGTTTCTCCATGGAAATGGGAAAATGTTTCAAATTGTGCTCCCCATCCCCAATAAAGCTAGTTTACCTGCAGACCTTTAAATATGTTCTGTGGGAAGGAATTTAAGATGGGATTAAACCCTTTTCCAGTAACACTCAGGACTCACATCTCAGCAGAATTGCATTATCAGCCTGGCTGAGGATTCCCCTTGAAAGTCAGAGAGTAGGATCTGAAAGAATGTGGTAACATTCAAGACAGAAAGATTTCAGTTGCAGAAAATCAGGTCAGAAAGGCCCAGAGCACAGCAAAATCCAAGAGAGCTGTCTGCAAAGAGCCATCATAAGGAAGTATTACTGAATGGGAGCCGAAGAAGGGTCAAAGCCAACGTCAAAATTAGCTGAGGATTCTAGAGGATGCGCAAAGATGGTGCTTGATGCAGAGACAGAAAGTTTGCTTTTTCTTCCTGGGAGGAGCTGACCTTGATGGAGCTGGGAGGATCATTTGTTTCACTCTCTTTCTCCCAGCTACAGGGGCCTGACACATATGCTCAACTACCAGGAACAGCAGCAAGTGCAAACACCTGCTGGCCCTGCTAATTACCAAAGGCCCTCCCCAGAAGAGGGCTTTGGTTTAACACCTGGGCAGAGGTAGCTGACTCTGTTAGAACTACAGAATGTTGGCTTTGCAGTTATTGCAGATTCCTGGATCATTAATCAGAGAAACAGCGCTTTGTACCTGGGAAGCAGGGCCAGAGAGAGAATCTTTTATTTTCGATTAGCGGGTGTTTGTTACAGAAAGAACATAAACAGATTTCCTTAGCTTTCTTGTAAGCAGAGAACGTTGACACTTCAGAAGAGCCTGATGTGAACTCATTTGTATTTAGGGAAAATTTGTTGCCTGAAACATTAATGAAAGGTGCACTCACCAGGTTGCCCTCTTTATAAATGATGCCTACCTTTATATGATCAGATTGTGCAGTCATTTATTTTAAATGCAGGCACTTGGCTAATGTGAGCAATGTCATGATGGTTATAAGACTTTGGAGAACACTTTTCAACAATTTCTCTTTCCTTTTTACTATGCCCTGCAGCCTTTTCAGCATTTCTAATTTATTTATTGTTGGAGAAATAATAGTGGAAACGGTTTTGAAGTGTTTTCCACATGCCATTGTACCAGGTACTCTGGTAAGAGCTCCATAAAAATCATCTTAATTTAATTCCTATTATGCTTCTATTAGAAAGGGTCTCTCATCTCGCCCTCCCTTAATCCCCGTTTATAGATGAGGAAACTGAGGCTTATAAAAGTTAAGTGGTTTGACTGAATCTTTCTTTCCCTTCCATGTCTGGTTGGCCTGACCATTTTGATGCTTTCGAGGGTGACATGCAGGTGGTGTCTCTTGACACTTTTCTCAGAATAGAATATTTTGACATTCTTCCAATGTTGACTCACTGTCCCACCTTGAGTTCCTTCATCACTCAGCTGATCTGTGACCAGGGTCTCCTCTCCCTTCCTAGGGTATGGGTCAGGCATGTGGCCTGTGCTTCCGAGGAGGAAAACTCATAGTCTGTGCCTGGAGCCAAATGTTCACTGTCAGCATGGACAGGGAAATCACACCAAGATCAGATCTGGATTTCGAGGTTAAATGAAATCATTGTTCTTCTGGTTCCACACATATATTTCTTTATTGATATTATCGTATGCTGTGTTGTAAATAGTAGTAATTTTCTATTCATCTGCACTGCAGATGTTTAAAGGATTTTGGTAGTTATTTTGGAACAAGGAAAAATGGGCAAATCTGTGTCTTTGAGATAATGTAAAAGGAAGTATATTTCATCCAGGCACCACTGCTAGAATGCAGAAAACAACCACTATTACTTTTTATAAACAATTAATCTTTCTCAGAGTGGTATCTCTGTTGCAGACACAACCCTAAAGGGACCTTGGTTGTTTTTCTGCTGCCATTTCAGGAGATAACTAAAGATTTTCTCAGAGCAAGCGCAAATCATGCAACTTTTATCTAAACCTTTAAACATCAACACAAAACCATCATTTTAAGAAATATTTGGGACTTATTTAAACCTCCTATATTCACTGGGTTGGAGAGATTCAAAATAAAAATAAGACATATTGTACTGAGTGGTTCCCAAAAGGTGGGCTGTGATCACCTGCCTCAGGATACCACAGACTGCTTATTAACAACACAGGTTTCTGGCCCCAAACTGAGCCTAGTGAACCAGACTCTTTGTTCACTGGGCCCCAAAATTGGAGTTTTAGAATGTTTTTCAGGTTACTCTCCCATTCCCACTAGTAATCTGAGAGCTACTAGAATTGAGAGAAAGGACTCCAAGGTTTATTGTTGTATAGACTTTTCTTAGCTCTGTTTTGTAGTAGTGTTACCTCGGGCAAAATGCTTAACTTCTTGTTTGTTCCAGTTTCCTCATCTGTAAAATGAGAATGGTATTCTTTCCCTGAAAAGGGTGGATGCTACACATAACAACTGCCTGGTACAGTAAGCAAACACAACTCACACAGCTATTATTATTACTCATGCATCACCATGGTGAAATCGACTCTCCTGACGCCAGCAGAACTGAGTCTCATAAGAAATCACTTTACACTTTGCATCAATTAACTTTCCAAGGAGTTACTTGAAGTGGAAGGAAGAAATTGATGGAATGGAAGAATGAGTCCCTTTGGAAAGCTGTGGTCACCTGTGGCTTGAGGGGGTGCTCTCTTCCAGGGCAGTGATTCCTAAACCTCAGACCCCATCAGAAACTCCTGGACGGCATGTTATACACTGAGATGACAAGGTTTCATACCATGTAAGTCAGATCTTCGGGGAGAGAACCAGAAGGTACATATATAATCAGCTTCTAAGTTGATTCTTACACTAATTTAGGGGAAGTACAGCCCAGAGAACATAAGCGTTTTAACTCTATGAAGTTTTATCACTCTTTTCTTTCTTCTAATCCAAATACTGAATCCAGGGAATACGATTTTTTTTTTTTTTTTTTTTTTGTGGTGCTGGGGATTGAACCCAGGGCCTTGTGCTTGCCTTGCAAGCACTCTACCAACTGAGCTATATCCCCAGCCCACAGGGAATATGATTTTGATGGGCAATGGTGAGAACAGTAGTAATAGTAATAATGGCTAACATTTATGAGCCCTGCCTATGAGCAAGTCATCGTTCTAAATTTTGAATCTACTGACTCTTTAATCCTTACAGTGATACTAAAAAATAGGTATTTTAATCATCTACATTTCAGAGAGAGAAAACAGGAACAACTGTTAAGTACAGAGCAGGACTAGGGAACCTGTGCTCTTGACCCCTAAGCCACTGCATCTCCTTATTCAGGCAGAGAGCAGAGCGATGAGCAAGGGAGCTAAGCTGCAGCAGCTCCTCTGTCTGCAATTCTGCAGTAAGAGAAAGGCTTTACCTCTGGTTTAAATAAGCCCCAAGTTCTGGAAGGGACAGGATCTGGAGCCAGGTCAGTCTTCTGGGAAGCTGATGTGGGGAAAAAGAGACCTGGGTAGATAGCCAAGACATTCTGGAACTTTCTAACTAGGTACCTGGAACTGGATTGTGGTTAGACTGAGGCACTAGGCCCAGCCTCTCCCCACGTCATTGCAACACTCTGGGGTCCTGTGGGACCCATAGGAAGAGTCCACACGCTGCCTTTTGTCCTACACATGACAGTGAGCACAGAGAAGCTAGTCTTGGAGACTCAGCACCATGGTTCCTGCTGAGAAATGCAAGGACTTTTTGCTGTAAACCCCCAGGGCTCATGTGTCAGGTTTGAAGGTAAATTCTTTTTGCCCCACGCCCAAAACTTCACTTTCTTTTTTTTTTTTTTTTTTTACTTTTTTTTACTACTAATGTCTGCCTAAAAGTAGCAGGATATTTCTTTGACATATCCTATCATGATGAGATGGATATTGAAATTATTGAATAAAGATCAATCTCAAGAGCCTTAAGTTTAGCTAGAGTTTAACCACCAAGGGTTTGTCCCTCACTTCAGGTCATTTTTAAAAGCATCACTCTGTTGGAACCTGCAGGCCAGCATCATTGTGAAGACAGCAGGGTTTGGACCTTACTGGTTTCCACAGCTTTCTGGAGTAAATATTTAGAAGGACAATTTAATCCTCTCCTTTCAACTACTAATAATTCTGATTTGAAGAGCAGTATCTTGAAACATTTTTCCAGTAACATAGTCTTATTTCCAGGCACCCTAATTTTAAAGCTAATTACCCTCAGGCTTTATTTTTGTTTTTCTCTGAGGAATGGAGCCCTGTTAAGTATTCTAAAACCTACCCTTGTTTGAGAACAGATGTTGGAAGAGAATGCAGTCAAAAGTGGGAAGAAATGACTGGGGCAGAGAATTGTTATAATAATAATTACCAATGAATGAAAAGTCAAATAATGAATGTCTCTGTTGTTTGTGTGCAAAAATGTTATTGCTAACCCACTATTATAAGTGGCGTGCATTTTGAGTGTTTTTCCATTAGTGCTGATGCATTTGGGCAGTGTCAGTCACAGGCTGTTGCCTGACCATACTGGTAATCAGTAGCAGGCATCTGCAAAGGAGGTAGCCAAGATTTTCTGACGTTTTCTGTGGTAAAGGGAAAGGGACAAATTTCTACTCCTAAGGAGGAGCGAGCCTATTTTCCCAACCAGCATTGTGTTTTGCATCACACAGCACGTGCTGTGACACAGTGACAGAGGAGATTTGGAGGCCTCATGTGTCAAAGTTGAAGGGGCTGTAAGTTTTTCTACCAGGAAACCCTGTTTACTCTATTCCTGCTATGTACCATACTCCAAGTGCTATCTAAAGACCAAATATGGCAGCAGGAAAGACCAGTAGCTAGTTAAGGAGTTCTTTGTTCCAAACCAATAAGCCAAGTTTCTTTTGTGTGTGTTTGTTTGTTTGGTTTAACATATTGTGCTTTATTTACAAGCCATTAGCAATCATTAATCCATTAAGTGGGATCTGATAAATATTTTTGAATTTCACACAACTCATTTAATATTTTGATACAATGAAAGGATATCTATGTTAGATGAAACATAGAACTTGACTGAGATCCTGTTACCTGTGGACAGCCCAGCTTTTCTGATACAGTTCAGTGGAGCATGCGGGTCATGGGCAGTGGGGCTCTGCAGAGAGACTTCCTTCACTCAACTCGTGGCTCAACATTTACTAGAGTGTGACCTGGGGCAATCTGTGCCTCAGCAATCTAATTTTTTTCCAACAGAGGAAATCATATTGTCAACCTCAAATAGAACTTTCCAGCATTAGGTGAGATAATGTACTCTGTGATTAGCACAGAGTGAGCCCTCAAATATGTATTAGCTAATCATCGAACAAACTGAAACAAAATTTAAAATCTGTCCTTGGCTGTATCTTGATGAGTCTCTTGTTACATTTTGCAATTGTTGCATGAAATAGAGACTATGTTGGCTAATTAATGAAATTTAACCAATGAATATTTCAATTTTGGAATAAATACATATATGTTCCGATTAGGGACTCAGTGGTTACCAGTACTAAATATAGTAAGGGCACATTTATTAAAATCAAAGGCCCTTTATATTTGAAGTCATTATTCTAGAATGAACTTCTGTCTATAGTCCTGTGGAGACAGTACTAAATGCATACAGCTTCATTGAATGTACTCATTTCTAGTGATTATTATTTATTTATTTATTTATTTATTTATTTATTTATTTTTTGCGGTGTTGGGGATTGAACCCAGGGCCTTGTGCTTGCAAGGCAAACACTCTACCAACTGAGCTATATCCTCAGCCCCTTAGTCTTATTATTTTTATATTTATTAATAGGATTTAGTAATTAAAAATTATCTTAATCACTCTTTCCTATAATAATCAACCAGTATTTCAATCTACCTGACCTGGTAAATGACATATTAATCATATGCATTTAGACTGAACATTTCAACTCTGATTTTCAATTTCTACTCAATGGAGATTTTTTTTTTTTAATATAGTATGCCTTTTTGTGGGGAGGGCTGTGGGTGCCGAGGATTGAACTCAGGGGAACTCGGCAACTGAGATACATCCCCAGCCCTAATTTGTATTTTATTTAGAGACAGGGTCTTACTGAGTTGCTTAGTGCCTTGCTTTTGCTGAGGCTGGCTTTCAATTCTCAATCCTCCTGCCTCAGCCTCTGGAGCCGCTGGGATTGCAGGTGTGGGCCACTTTACTTGTTTTATAACTTGTGCTTAAGGAGAAGATGTTTTCCCCCACAAATGCCAAGTAAGTATAAAAAAGTTATTAAAACACATAATAATGTAATGATAATGACATATAGCAAATTACATGCAATAATACAATGCAATATTTATAATTTATTTTGATTGATCAAACTGCCTTTATTATAGTTGTTTGGATTTGGCCTTGGGGCTGTAGTGCACATATATTATAGTTTGGCTCATTCTCCAACAGAGGGAATGAGGAGGGAAAATTAACCTGTTTATGGTGCCAGGAATGGGTTACTCAGCCAGTAAAATGTTAGCTCTGCCAAACTAAAGTGACTGACTTGATTTTGGCAGACCCTAACATTTTCCTGCTCTAGTCATTGCTAACATGAGGATGAAAGCTGCACTTGGGGAAGGTCTTAGACTAGCAAGATTGCCATGGAGGGACACCAGGTTCTTGAGATGTATCTTTTGACTGTGAGGTGGGTTTGGTTAATTTGTACAGAGAAAGATGACCAACATGCTAGGCTTCAAAGTTACACTTTTATAAATTTATCATTATTTTCCCTTCCAAAAGTCACAACCTATGTAGTCATTCCTAATTACAGAGGCTGGTTACCATTGTTTTAAAGTTATTTGCATCATTAATTTTTTTTGTATGGTTGTTTTGCCTAGTGTTTCTCCTAACCTTTACTGAAATTTTCCAGGAAACAATGTTTCCTCTTGTCAAAGTTCCTGTAAGTTCAGCTGCCTTTTGCTATGCCCCATCACTGCATTGGGTATATCATCCCATTAACTATAGTCCCAGGGCTCGCTCTCTGCTATAGCAGTCATGGCTTGGCGGGAGAGAGGGTACGGAGGTAACAGAGTTGAGCAAAGGAGATGAGGTAGTGTCAGTGGTAAAATGGTGGTTAGACCCTTCTAATTGTGAAAATTGAGTATTGGTGACTTTCTGGCTGCAACGATTTTCTTTGTTTGTGTCCTCTAGTTACCATAACCAGAGAGCTCTAAGAATCAACAGACATGAGTACAGCAAAGAAAGGGGGTGAGCTAAGGGAACATGCAGATCAGCAAGACTTCCTGTGTCTGCTTTGCTCTTCTACTTGGCTTGAGGAACTTGAGAATACCTGTGGGAGTTCACTTTTAAAACTGCTTTGATATGTTTTAATTTCAATGGGAAATTGCAATTATTAATTGGCTGTCCCTTTGCAGATGCCTGCTATTGATTACCAGTGTGGTCAGGCAGGTCTCCCTCTCTGTGCTCAATGATCAAGGACTCACTTCTGTGGTTTTTGCTTCCATGAAGAATTCTACATAAGCTATGAATATTTCTACAGATCACCTCTGCAATAGTGAAATACACATTTTCTGGCTCAATTATTCTGTGAATTGTTTTGATAAAATTGACTCCTATTTTTTATCTTAAATATTTTGCACCCCCAGCTCACAGACCTGGGCTTTCCTCACATTCCATATCTTGTATCAATACATCTTGCCTCCTTTTGTTCAATGAATTGCTGATGTCATCTCTTAGCTATCTCTGAAAGGGTGTTGAGTTGCTTTGTTTACTTTTTTACATATTAGTCCCTATGAAGCCACATTAGGAAGACCTACCATTATCAAGCACACACTATATGTGCTGTATATACTGAGGTCTATCAGGGAACCTTATCTATGTTACCCCATTCGAGTCTTTTCTCAAGGCTTAAGATAGAAATTCCTTTCACTCACCATAAGAGGTTTTGAAGCTCAGAGAGCATAAATTATATGTTCAAAGTTAAACATCTAGTGAATGGTAGATGCATATTTAAAACCCATTCACTTCAACTCCAAAGTCCATGTTCCTTTACTAGGTTACAGTGACTGAGAACTGTACCTTTGGAAGGCTGGATAACAACACTGCTTTCATGCTACTTCCTACTCTCTCATTCCATTCCAGCATTGTTCAGATTCTACAGAAATCAAGATTTCTTTTTCTATGTTTCAAATATATAATATTGAGTTAAACTATTTTTAGCACAGTGTAAGGCACTGTATGGGGATACAAAACTAAATGAGTGTTGTGGAAAACTTTGGGAGCTTCTATTTTAATGGCAAAGGCATGAGCATGGAAGACTTTTATATAGATGCTACAGTATGAGGCAGAATAAAAGTACCATTATTGAGCTCCTGATAGGAATTCGTTTGCTGTGGTGTTTACAGGGATGGGGAGCAGAGGAAAGGTTGATGACCACATTTTATTGGTTCACTGTCACTCCTATTTTGTGCAATCAGGCTTAGTTTTGGTGAGAAACAATAATGTGAAAGAGGATCTAGGGCATGCAGATACCATTTTCTTTTGCTGGTACTTTCTTGAGGTTGTGACAGTGAAGATAACCTGTAACAGAGAGAAAGGGGGGCGGAGGGAAAGGGAAAGAGAGACAAGGAGAGAGAAGAAGGTGGAGGAGGAGGAGGAGGAAAAGGAGGAGGAGGAGGAGAAGGAGGAAGGAGAGGAGAGAAGAGAAGAGAGATCTTTTTTTCTATTTACCATGATTGAAATTAATCTGACAACCGAAAATCCATTCATTCAATGTAATGGTAAATACATTAAATTTATGGAGTTGGGATATATAATGATGAACTGAAGTGTATATCCTATGGAGAAATAGATTGTCAATATAAATATTCCACGGTAGGAAGTGATGGAAAGGGACTAAAAATGCTATCATACAATATAAGAGGAGGAAGTGGCTATTTTCCCTTGGAAGCAACAGGGAAAAATACAAGAAGGAAGGGCTAGTTAATATGAACAGTTGATCTCTATTAATTGCTAGCCATATTCCAAGCTTGAGTTGTCTTAAGTCTATATTAACTCTTGCAAAACCCCTGTGAGATAGCTGCTATCCTTCTCTCCCCTTCTCTCCTCCTATTTGTCCGTGAGGAAAAACCACTGCATAGCGAAGTTAAATCATGTGCCAGTAAATAGCTTGCAGCTCGGCTCTCAAGCTTGGTCATTTAACCACGCAGCTGTGTTCCTCAGCAGCTGTGTCCTGGAGGATGGAGGAGAGTGGATTTTCCCCATGAGAACTAGCAGAGGCAGGAGAGAAATAGTAGCAGGAAAGAGTGAGGGGAACATGGGTGTCAGACCACACAATTTAGGAAGAATGATGTACAAGGAGGAGTCATTGTAAACAAGAAAAGCTTTAATGTAAAACTAGGTTAGAGTCAGGCCATGGAAGGTGTCAAGTTGCTCTCTAAAAGGTTAGCACTTGACTTTCTATCCTTGGCAAGTTTTGAAAGGCCTCATCTTATGACACAGGTGGGCTGTAGGAAGACTAATCTGGTAGTCACACTCGAGATGGATCTGACACTTGCATAGAGGGCAGCAAGACCAGTTAAGGAGATTACAATCAATAACAGGGAACATGAGTTAGAGTGACAGAAGTGACAATGACAATGAGAAATTGCCAAATAGGAAGTGAGGAATTACAGATGGAAGTGCAACACTGAGAATTTAGTGATTGGGAAAGAGGAGTCAGAAGAGAATTGTGAGCTTTGAGCTTGGGAGACTGCAAGGGTAGGGGTGTCAGCCACACAGCTCTGAGACTGGGGGGCAGCCTGGAGGGCTATGTAACAATGAAGAAGTTAATTTTGTACATAGAGCTATGTAGGCTGAGCTGTTAGTTGGCTAATCCTCTGACAGTAAGTATGATAATTAGTTCTGATAATCTTTGAATGCATTCTATAGGGTATAATCTTTTAAAAATTAAATCAAAGTCAGGGCCTGATAGGAAGAGTGTACCTCCAGGTTTAGGATGAGAACCTTGAATTGACAGATTTCCTTGAAACTTCTGGGTCTTCCCCTTTATTCGAAGATAGGATCCCACATTCCCTTCATTTGAAGATATGAAAAAGCCTCAAATAAAATAAATGCTTTGTAAGACAATACTGTTTTTTGCAGGATCTTTCCCCACTTTTCTCCTGGTTGCTGGAGTTATTATGAGGAATCTATCTCAGCAGATCCATCTGGGAAAATATTAGAACTATCAAAAGACCTGGATCATCTGTATTAGTGACGGGTATTCCTGAGAGTGGATCCCAAGAGTGCTGGGTTGATGGGGACAGAATATAAGCTGGATAATAAAGAACTGTCAATATGGGGGCATTCTCTCATGATAGAACATTTAACACTATAGAAAGGAATTCCTTCCTTCCTTCCTTCCTTCCTTCCTTCCATTCTTTTCTTCTCTCTCTGTCTCTCTCTCTGTCTCTGTCTCTCTCTCTCTCTCTCTCTCTCTCATTGTCTCTCTCCCCCTCTCCTTCTATTAAACCCAGGGACACTTCACTACTGAGATACATTTTTTTACTTTTAAAAAAATTGTTGAGATAGGATTTCACTTAGTTGAGGAGGCTGGCCTCACACTTGACATTCTTCTGCCTTAGCCTCCTGAGTAACTGGGATTATTGGTGTGTGCCACTGTGATGGGTCCAAGGATATGTGCTGCTGGGATAGACATCCAGAAACTTGGAAAAAGTGATGGTCCACATGAAATGAAATAGAGCTGTCAGAACAGCCAGGGCAGGCTGTAGAGGAAGGGATCAATGGGCACAGAGAAGTGGTCATGCTAAGGTAACTTTAAAATGAACAGGGGACTCACGGGCTGACCGTGTTCTTTGGGAGGCCCAGGGAACACTCTGTCAAGGGGATAAGAGATGCGTTGTTGAGGGGGACATTGGCATTATTGAGAAGCTCAGTAGCCATGTCTTTCTATGGGCTGAGCTAACAGGAGGAGATGCTATTACAGAACTGAACAACTATTAGCAGGATTGGTAAATAAAAAAAAATCTGAGATCCTTGTTTATAAAACAGGAAAAAACATTTTTGTTTCTTCTATGTTTGCTTGACCTGTTGTTTGCTTTATTTGCTATTTGAAGTGCACTTCCAGGGGTGCAAGGTATTTGCAGGTTGAGGGTAGACCCTTGTATTAGGACAATTCTCAAGAGAAACAGAACAAATAATATATATTTATTTATTGGAATTGGCTCAAATGATTATGGGGACTAAGTTCCACAGTTTGCACACATGCCTGTGATGTGTTCTAGTCTGTGTCCATATTCAATGGTAGGAGAGGACAGTGTTTTAACCAGAAGACTGCCAGAAATAGACAGCGAATGCTCCATTACTCAGTTTTTCTATTGCATACACTCCTTTGATGAAATGAATGAGGCCCACTCACTTTGGGAGGGCAATCTGCTTTACTTAGTCTACTGATTTAAAAGTTGGTCTCAGCAAGAAGCATCCTCACAGACATACCTGGGATAATTTTTAATCAAATATCTGGGCACTCTGTACCTGGTTAAGTTGACACATTAAAATTAATCAAAGAGCTACAGATAGCAAGTACTCTGGAAGTTTTATTAAGACACTTGTGTTGCAGAGAGTGGAAGGCAAACACAATAAATTCAGGGCCCACTGAATGACTAAGAAAATAGCATAACACTTGGTAAGCCTCCTCAGATTTTGGAGTCAGCAGATTCTGCACTTTAAGTACTACTCCAACCATATTCCAGGTGATGTGAAAGATGGCTAAATATGGGTGAGGCCCAGACCAAGAAAATACTCCATTGCACAATGAGGCTTTAGTAAGGGTGGTCCTGTTGCTTTGACCAGATGATCGGGCAGACTTCACTGTATAACAGATGTCTGTGGGGAGAAAGGATGCTGCACTGAAGCCTGGGCCAAGCACCTGATAGGAGAGTTTAGAGCAGATCCTTGGGGTTTTGGGACAAGCAGGTGTCATCTGCAGCAGATCCTGTCCTGCTGAACCCCTAGCAGAGGACATTAAATGATTGACCAGTACTGCCTATTATAAGGTAAGTGATGTCAGAATCACCAAGTTGGGCCTCTCAATCCATGTTCATGGAAGTAGTACATCTACAATTAGTCTCCAATAGGCAGAGGGAGTAAGCTTCACATATATGTTGAGTAGCAGTCCTTTGCCAGATACGTGTTTTGCAAGTATTTTCTCCCAGTCTGTGGCTAGTCGTCTTCTCTTGACAGTGTGTTTTGCAGAGCAAGTTTTAAATTTTAACGAAGGCAGTTTGTCAGTTATTTCTTTCATGGATTGTGCCTTTGGTGTTGTATCTAAGAAATCATCAATGGACCCAAATTTGTCTAGGTTTTTGTCTGTGTTATATTCTCGGAGTTTTAAAGTTTTGGGTTTTGCATCTAGGTCTATATGATCCATTTTGAGTTACTATTTTGTAAAAAGCTCATCCTTTTCAGTTTTTCTTTTGTCTTATACATTATTTCTCTTTTTCTTTATGCTGCTATAGAGAACAACGAGATTTATTTTATTGACATAAATCTGTACACATTTGCCTTCCCAAATGTGTAGCCTTTGCCAGTTTTAATCAACCAGGTAATTAGAGGAGCTCCCTAAGTTGCTTAAAGATACCACTTAGAGTGAAAGTTTGCTTACTGAACAATTAACAATTAAACCACAGATGGTTAATGGAGGTTCCAATGTACCAAGTATTTATTAATGATGATGATGAATTTATGTTTTTAAAGCTTTTTAGGTAAATTTATAATATACTCTATACATCTCTGTATCAGTTTTTTTTTTCTCCCTTAGACCAGGCCTATGAATAAAATTTTTTTGTGCATTTGGTGGAAGGAATAATTTGATGATGCTTGTTTTCACTTATGTGGTGTCCTGTACTCATTTATTATCTGTCTTCCTGAAATGATCTGGGGAATTTTCCCACTAGGGTTTGGATGAAATAAGTCACATATACAAATGCTTTGTGGAGTTCATGGTTGATGCTTGTTGACTCTTGGCTTGTGTTTAGCTCGTGTAGATGCTCAAAAAGAAAACAATAAAATAAATAATCACAATAAGAAAATGCAGAAACAAGAAAAAATCGACGCAGCACATTTTTAATGGGAAAATAATTTTGATACCAAGCTAAATGAAACAATGCCGCACAGAGCAATGGTTAATTTAATGTGTCAATTTGATTGGGTTATGAGATGCCCAGGTATTAGTTGAAACATTATTTTGGTGTTTCTATGAAAGTATTTTTGGTTAAGATTAGCATTTAAATCTACTGACTGAGTAAAGATTATTGCCCTCCCTAATGTGGGTGTGTTTCATCTCATCAGTTTGAAGGCCTGATTAGAACAGAAAGGCTGAATCTTTCACAAGTGAAAATAATTTTTTCTGTCTGACTATTTCAAATTCTACTTTCAGACTCGAACTGAAAAATTGATTCTTCCTGGATCTTGAGCCTGCAGTTTCTGGGAATTATATCATTGGCTTCCCTGGTCCTAGGTCTTCAGATTCAAACTGTAACCACACTATCAGCTCTCCTAGATCTCCAGCTTGCTGACTCACCCTGCAGATCTTGAACTTTCCAGCCTGCATAATTTTATGGACATTTCTTATAATAAATTCCTTTGTATGTATCCTATTGGTTCTGTTTCTCTTGAGAACCCTGGTGAATACACATGGGTTTGTTCTCTAATCTTTCAACACTAATGGCTACATTTTCTTTGAAATGTATGAAATTGGCCAATTGATAATTAAAGAAAGCTCATTACCAAGCAAATACAAAAAAAACCATTTACCTTTGAAAGATAATATTTACATTATAGAAACAGTGAAAAAGAACTTAGGAAACTAATGAAAAAATCATAAAAATGCAAATTTCTTGCAGCTAATTGGTTGTGTCTTCAAACACATTCTAAATTATTAATTTACTAAAGAGTAAATATCTCTCTTTAAATATAATGTTACTATGGTTAACATAAAAATTATAATGCTTCATTTTTCTTTAGTATAATTGTATTAAAATTTTGTTCAGGGGGAAATAGAAGAAAAGTCAAAGAATTCAAATTTTCTCCAAACTTCTGAACTCCTTTGTTGAACTGTTAATTATGTGTTCAATGCCCAATCTCTGAATGCAGTTAAAGAGCCAAGCTGGTTCTTTACATATTAGACTGTAAATTCCAAGATATTATCACTTCTGCTTTATTCACTGTGGCATTTCAAGTACTTTCTTTAAAAACATAATTAAAGGCATTATAGTTTTTAGAGAAGATTTAGATTCACAGCAAACTTCAGAGGAAGATATGGAGATTTCTCATAAAAACCTTTTGCCATTCTCTGTCTTTCCCATTAAATATTATTCCCACCAAAATGGTGCACTTATTAAAACTGATAAAGCTACATTGATCTATCATTATCACCTGAAGTCCATAGTTACTATGAGGATTACTCTTTTTTTTTTTTTTTTTTTGCAGTGCTGGGGATTGAACCTAGGGCCTTGTGCTTGCAAGGCAAGCACTTTACCAACTGAGCTATATCCCCAGCCCATGAGGGATTACTCTTGATGCTGTACTTTTCATGGTTTTGGACAAATTTAAAATAACATTGTTCTATCATAGAGTGGCCACATGCCCTGAATCCTGTGCTTCACCTGTTGATCTTCCCTCCCTCTAATCCTAAGTAACCAATGACCCATGAACTCTCTTCAAAAGTTTCTCAAACCTGTTTCAATTTCTAGCACAGGGCTATTAAGGAAGCACTTATCAAGGTAACTGATGGTTTCCAGTTTGATAAATAAGTGTTTAAAACCCATTTTACTCCATAATTGACACAGTCGACCATTCTCTCTCCATTTTGAAATGCTTCCTTTTTGGTTTATCATTATTTTCTTTCTTGTTCACTGGACATTTCCTCTCGATGTTCTGGCTCCTTTACCTCTTTCTAACATTCGGAGGGCCTCTAGGTGTGGTCCTCCGTTTTCCCCTTGGGTGTTGGCTAGTTCCATGGTTTTAAATACTATCCAGATGTTGCTACTCCAGATTTTTTCTCTAGATCTTATCTTTCTCCTGAGGCCCAGACTTGTATATATTCTTTTCCAGCTTTACTGAAGTATGATTGACAAATGAAAATTGTATATATTTGACCACCTCCCTATTTCCCCCAGCACTAGCCCATTACCACCATTGCACTCTCCTTTTCTATGAATTTTTCTCCAGATTACTTATTGAAGTGAGAGCATGCAGTATTTGTATTTCTGTACTTAGCTTATTTCACTTAGCATAACTTCTCCAGGTTCATCTATATTTTCAATGATAGGATATTCTTCTCTTTGAAGGCTGAATGATATTTAATTTTATATATATGCCATGTTATGGTTTAGATAGTGGGTGTTCCCAAAAGCTCAGGTGTGAGACAATGCAAGAACATTCAGAGGTGAAATGATTGTGTTATGAAACCCTTAACCTAATCAGTGAATTAATCCCCTGACAGGGATTAACTGAGTGGTAACTGTAGGATGGTAGGGTGTGGCTGAAGGAGGTGGGTCCTTGGATTTCATGTCTTTGGGATATATATTTGGTGAGCTGAACTTAGTCTCTCTCTGCTTTCTGATCATCATGTGAGCTGCATCCCTCCACCACACTCTTCTGCCCTGATGTTCTGCCTCACCTCAAGCCTGGAGGAATGGACCTGGCTGTCTATGGACCCAGGCTTCTGAATGAGCCCTCAAATAAACTTTTCCTCCTCTAAAATTGTTCTCATCAGGTCTTTTAGTCACAGCAGCAAAAAAGCTGACTAAAACACACCACAATTGTTTTATTCATTGATTCACTGATGGACCCTTAGGTTGATTCCATTTCTTGGCTACTCTGAATGACGCTGCAGTGAACAGGAAAGTCAGCTGTCACCTCAACACGCTGACTTGGTTTCCTTTGGGTATACACCAGAAGCAGGATCGCTGGATCATCTGATGGTTCAATCTTTAACTTTTTGAGGAGCTTCCATACAGTTCCCTAATAGCCATACCAATTTACATCCCCACCAATAAGATTTTCTCTCTTCCATATTATTCCAAGGTTTGCTCTCTTTTGTCCAGACTTGCATATCCAACTGCTGAGTTGACATTGTTGGTTAGATGTGCAGTAGAACTTCAGAACCAACCTGTGACAAGATTAATGAAACTCAGAAGTATTATGTTAAAGAGGCCAGAAGACTAGAGTAGAATGGTGGTATACTCATATGGGTCAATTCATTTGGCAACCTTTTTGATTCCATTTATATGGCAAATTGCAGTGATTTCCAGTGGCTTGTGTAGGGCACGATACTGACTGCAAAAGGGCATGAGGCAATTTTTTGGAGAGATGAAAATATTCTTATATCTGAGTTGTGGCAGTAGGGTGGTGCTTATAAGATTATATACATTTTCAAAATTCATCACACTACATCTATACAATGTGTGATATTTTTTGCTTGTGTGAAAATTACTCTTTAATAAGCCTGACTTAAAACCCTCCTCAGGGACTGGGGTTATAGCTCAGTGGTAGACCACTCACCTAGTATATGTGAGGCACTGGGTTGGATCCACAGCACCACATAAAAATAAATAAATAAATAAAATAAAGGCATCCTGTCCATCTAGAATTTAAAAAAAAATACAGGTATTAAAAATTTTAAAGAAAAACCCTCCTCAGACCTCTTCTCATTGCAATTAGAAAGATTCAAAATACTTATTCTTTGTCCATATGGGTCCTTTGTTCCTCAACGTAATTAAAATCAGCCCCACTTCTGTGTCTTTGCCCTAACTGTTCTGTCTGCCTAAAAGCTTCTTTCTCTAGGTATTTGAATGGCTAACTACATTTAGTTCAGAAGCCAATCTGTCAGAATCTTTTCCTCTGAGGAAAGTTTAAAATAGGTCTTGCCTCTCCTTCAGGTCAAACTCTATCCCATTCCCTGTCTTACATACATAGCACTTTGGTGTCTAAAATAGTTCCTTCCTCTCCTTCAAGTCCAACTCTATCCTATTTTCCTGCTTTATGCAGTTAATACTACTCAAATGGTCTTATGAATGCATTTATTTTCTTCCTTTTTCCCCCCTCTCTCTGTCTTTATTGGTCTGCAAAGGACAGTGGGGAAATGGAACCTGTCAACTGGATTCACTGCTGATTCTCCCAAAGGCTAGTGCCTGGCGTATTGTAGGCATTGAATGAATAAATAAATGACTAGTAGGTGACTGGATGACTGACTGACTGAACCTTAAACCAGAATTGTAAAACACTGGCACTTCTGTTTAATTGAAGCATTATGGTGCTAAGAATGTGGATCAATGATCATAATGGAGGCTGTACTTAAAACATACACATCCATCGGGAGGCATTTGTGAAGTCTTTCCATCTGAATGGCACTGATATATGTGGAGGTCACTTATTTTGAAGGAAATAGTCTGTCAATCATTTTCACCCAATTTTTCAAACTTTCTTGAAAAAATTTCAGGGAAAAAACTTCTTAGTTCTAACTTCTGCATGAAGCTTGTGGAGAGTGTGAATGTAAATTTTTTCTCTTTTTCTTATGTATGTAGAAATTTGTTTTTCTTCTTAGAAATTTGTTCTTTGGCCACTTGTTAGGAGTATTTATAGATTCTTTGATAGATTTAAGAAATTATGAAACCAAGTATTATTTTCTGTAACAAATCAGTTAACATAGTAAAATCATACTTTGCTTTTGTAAATAGGTGTATTTTAAGAAATGATGATGTCCCTAACTCTATTTTTTAGAAGCATGAAGGGTGCCCCTGCATTGGATATCTAAAAGTATGAGTAACCACGCAGAAAGCAATCACTCCACTGGTGTTTAACCTGGTGATCATTATGAGAAAGGTTTATTGAAATATATTACAAATGTGTGTATGTGTAGTGACATGATTTGATTATGAGAGTTGTAACCTAATCAGTGGATTAATCCACTGATATGAATTAACTGGATGGTAACTGTAGGTAGGCAGGATGTGACTGAAGGAAGTAGATCACTGGGGGTGTGACTTTGGTGTTTATATTTTGTCCCTGGTGAGCAGCAAGCACTCTCTTGTTCCTGATTACCATGTCCTGAACTGCTTTCCTCCTCCATGACCTTCCACCATGATATTCTGCCTCACCTCAGACCCAGCTGTCTATGGACTGAGACCTATGGAATGTGAGTCAAAATATTCTCTTTCTCCTTTAATTGTTCTCATTAGATCTTTTGGTCATAAGGACAAAAAAGCTAACTAAAATTATATATACACACACATAATGTGTGTGTGTGTGTGTGTGTGTGTGTGAGCGTGTGTATTTATATATGGTTTAGTTTTTCTGAGGGACTGTGGATAAAATCTAGGGCCTTGCACATGCTAAATATGTGCTCAGCCACTGAACCACATGTCCATCCCTGAGCTTGTATATTTTCATGTGTAAAGAAACCTGAACCCAGAGTACCCGTGGGAACATAACTGAAAAATAGTAGTTAAAGATAGAGCAGTTACATCACTAATAAGAAATACACACACACACACACACACACACACACACACACACACAGTGGAACACCGAATTCTTCTTTATGGTGGTTGTGATCTAGCATTGATTCTAGCATCTTATGTTATTTCTTTTTTGTTTTGTTATATTTTGTTTTTTGAAGAGCTTATTAGGCCAAATAAATCAAGGAGGGAAAAGCCTCTTCCTGGATTCAGGGTTATGCGTCAGGGGCCCAAATGGTTCACTGCAGCAGCACCTTTCCCTCTGGACAGAAACAGTGAGGTGGAAACAGGTAATGACAGATGTAGGTGTGACAGCAGTTCATGATGCTGTTTGTCATCTCTGCTTCAGATCAAATCATTCCCCTTCTTCTCAGAAGTGAATAACATATAATTAGTGACAGTGACAATCAAACATTCCTGCTAATTATGTCTTACTAAAGTAGCACCCGATCAAGCGAAGTAACAGTAATTCTGCTGCTTCACTTATTAAATGGCACATGTCCATTAGAGGGTTGAAAGTGTCAAGGCCTAATCTTGGGACTGGAGTGTAGCTCAGTAGAAGAATGTTAGCATAACATGCCTAAGACCCAGGTTTGATCCCTAGCAGCAAAAAAGTAATCCTAATCTTAAATAATTTGCTATAATTTCTATTTTACTGTTCGCTATAATGTCTGGAATTTAGCTGCATTTAATGTCACTAGACTAGTACATTTAATAAGTAAGTGGTTATTGTGTTACAGGTGGATATAGTTTTCATTTCTTCTTTTGTAAATGATAAAATAGGGTGTACTCACTATGTACTTTCTTTAGTTTTCATTTTCTATTTTATTTGGTCTTCAACTCCACATATACTTGATAGAATAAAGCTAGAGTGCTACTATGTACTTTATATTGTACCCTTTCTAAGGGACATTTAAAGATTCTGTTGTCCAGTGTTCTCTGATCTAAAAATTATAGCAAAAGTAATACTTTTGTAACCCCTTCAAGCAATTATCTCCTGTTTCCTGAACTCTTATAAGTACCAAACATGTTTTTAGTGCCCCAAAACAGACACTGGCTTGTTAGGCCCCCTCTCTGGAGTAGGCATGGCTTACTTAATTTTGCTTCTTGACTTTGACTCCTGCAGGAGTTTTTTAAACTCCGGAGTTAGGAAGAAAACATAAGCGCTATTTGAAAGTAACCAAAATGACACAGCAGAATGAGAACCATAAACAGTATCTTACTCCTTCGTCTCAAAGGAGTAACTAGGGCAACAAGAGAATGAGGAACACAAGAAAAATAGGTCTTACTTGCTGTCCATTTGCAACCTGGTGGGTACCAGAGTAGAGGCTTTCAAATAAAGTAAAGTAAGTCCCACTGAGACACACAATGGCTAGTTTCCTGTTCCCAGGATCAATAGTTAGAAAACGCCAAAGCTGGGATCTGAGCCAACTCAGCTCAGACTAGTGCACTACAATACCTCCACCTCAGGAGACTTCTGTAGGATGTACAATGACATCTTTGTACTAATATTTTTGTATCTTTTCTGGTAAGGCTTGGATTTGTGTCTTTGTTTAACTGACTCTGGTCCAGGATTATGTTCACTGTGTTTTAAACCATTCTTGTCCAGAGTTGTCTTTTATGGGGCTGCTCTGTTCTCTGTATCAGGGTCTTTATGACTAATTGCACAACATGATCAGTCTATTTATTAGTCTACGGTGGCCTGAAATCGAGGTTATAAATATATAGCCTGCTGACTTGTGGAAAGGATGCAGCCCTCTTGTACTTACTTTCAGTAACCTGAAGCCTCCAGGTATTTACCACCCTGGGAGCGATTTCCCTGAGGGTTTTCAGGTCCTGCATTTTCGTTTCTGAGCCCTCTGCTTGCTGTCTTCATTCTGTTGCTTGTGGGGCCAGGGAGGAGTTTTTGAAGGAACAGACACTCCTGAATGCTGGGTCAGAGCTGAAAACAAATAGTTGTCATGCTTCTTGGGAAGTTTCCTGGGAAGTATGCACTTAAAACCCTTGTCTGGGTAATAACAGCTCTGGTTTCTATACTTGAATCATTATATGTCCCCTAACTGAGTGAATGTTGGTTTTAAAAAATGCATACCATCCAAACTGGTTGTCTAAAATTTTTCCATTGAAAATGGATGGGAGAATATCATGCTAAGTGAGATAAGCCAATCCCAAAAAACCAAAGGCTGAATGTTTTCTTTGATAAATGGATGATGATACATAATGGGGGTGGGAGGACGGGGTAAGGGAAGAATGGAGGAAGGATGGATTGTGTAGAGGGAAATGAGAGGAGGGGAGGGGGCGAGGGAAAGGAAAGAATGGAATGAGACAGACATCATTACCCTAAGTACATGTATGATTACACAAACGGTGTGACTCTACTTCATGTACAACCAGAGAAATGAAAGTTGGATCCCATTTGTGTACAATAAGTCAAAAAATAATAATCATAAAAATTTAAAAAAGCGTTTTTCTTAACTAAATATTTCAGCACTTTCCCTCACATTGATAATGAAAAATTAGAAACTGAAGCTTATTATGAAAATAAACATCTAGATATTGCCTGAATAACCAAGATTAAATTTAAGCTGATACAGTGAATTATACTTTACTTTGTTGAAAAACGGATCTCCCCAAATGCACTTTTGATACATTTATCAATGTTTTACTAATTATAATTCAGTTTTAAAAATATTTTAATACTGCATGAGATCTACTTTGTCCTGAGCTAGGAAGTAGCATATGTAAGAGCCATATAAAATGGTTTCCCCATTGGAGGAATTCACAATCTAATTAGAATATGTTCATAGATAGGTATATGCATGTGGGTGCATACAAAATAATTAGATGTAATATGTGTGTCAAAATAAGGTATTTAGACACAAAGTACAATGGGAAGTGACAATATTGATGGCATTTTGAGCAATTTCTTCAATGTGCTGGCTGTTTTTCAGATTCTTTCATCTTAGCTGTGAAACTTTGACTCCAGTTTGGAGAAAAATAATATCATCACCAAAACAATTTTAAACCTAGGCTTTTGGGGTATCTACGATTATTGCTTGTCTCTCATGTAATAAACGGGCAATGTGTTCCTGTATCCTCTTCTTATTCTGGAGTCACTAGGCCACTTTTTTATTGGCCTTTCTGTCTTCCTGATGGTTGCATCTCATTTCTTATTTTGGTTTTCCTGACTGTATTCCAAAAGCTTGACCCAAAGTCAAGTTATTCAGTTTCCTGGGAAATATTTTCTTTCTACTTTTGTCACCTGGTTCTCCAGCTTCAGGCTTAAGTTTAATTCACTAATATTTGTATAGTTTCATCATGTCCCCACTTGAGAATGTTGTAGGGGGCCTCATAGTTCTTTTGTTTAAAATATTTCTTTGCATGTTATAATGTTAGAATTGTAAGTTGCCAACATTACCGAAATGCATTTCTTAAAAAATATGAGGGGAGAGTTGACACAACTCTACAAATACAATATTCAGAATGTGTACTATAATAAAAGCTGAAACTACATCCTTAGCTGAAAATTGTTGCTTTCTTGATAAAGTCACAAAAATATCTCTCATGCTATATTTAATGCTTTTGTAAAGAGTCAACTTTGGAAACAGAATCTGAAAGTATGTCTAGCTGGAGTAATGGAAAAGGAGTGTGGTACATCATGAATCAATATAAGTTTATTTTTGAGGAAAGCAAAATGACCAGCACAGACAATGAAATGTTTCAAGCACTATAAAATGCATTGAGTTCCAGAAACCAGACAATTTCGTATAAAATATCCTTCAGATTCATTTTCCCCATGATAATAAACAGTGGAAAAATATACTAAAATATAGAAGGAATTATATTCTGAGAAGCATATTAAATTGGAGAAATGATAGCATCATAATTGATTCCATAAAAGAAAAGTAAACTTGATACAACTAGTATGAGGCTTAAAATGGCATATCCAGCTATCAGTGGTCAATGAGAAACAACTGAAAAATCGAATCAAAAAGTTTGGAAGGGGCTGGAGATATAGCTCAGTTGGTAGATTGCCTGCCTCTCAAGCACAAGGCCCTGGGTTCGATCTCCAGCACTGCAAAGAAAAAAAAAAATGTTTGGAAAAATTCTCCAAACGAAACTCCTAAAAGCAAACCCTGAAATCACTCTTGCATACTCAATTAGGATGAGGATTCATATTGTGTATCCTTATTTGCTCTGAATACGTGCCTGCTGACTGTCCATATATTCTCCACAACTCTGCTCCAGGTAACCCCTCTAAGAAGCCAAGAAGCTTCAATTCCTTCTTGAAGCTTGCTCTTGTACTCTAACTTGGGTTCCTTTGGTCTTGACATTTTTTATTGATGTATTAATATTGATTTTATTTCCTGGAATCTTTGTAAAATAAACCAAATGTGTATAAATAAAATTTGGCATACATAAGTATGCACATTTCTCAATCAGGGATCATGATATATGGCTTTTTGATTTATGTTCTAAGTGGCTGGAGAAATGTGTGCCATTCAAGTTTTGCTCTATCTACAAAACTAACCTTCTAATTGATAAGTATAAAAACATCTAGTAATTATATCCAAACTATTAATTTAGAATATGATTTAAAATATAAAAATGGATTTATGGATTGTTTTGAGAATTGAGTTCATATTTTTAAAGTGCTTGGAGCAATAAGCAAATTCTTAAAAATTGTGTATTCATGATATAATCCATCTTCCAAATTCAGTGATTGTTTCTCCAGCTTCATAAAATGTGTTGTGAAACTCATCCTCTGTTTCAGATTTCAATTATTGAATTTTTAATTATTAAATTTTATTTATTTAAAAATCTATTTTAAAATTCATTTCTTTTGTTATTTTCATTTTGTTCACATTTTCAAAACAAAACTTAGGTATGTTAAATACATTTATTTTTATATTTTATGTTCACAAAAGCCCTCAAGTCTGACATCAGTTGGATTTAAATTCTTGACTTGAAGATTTCTGTATCATCTAGAAGAAAGAATTTAGGTTGGAAATCTGCACAATGACCAAACAAATGATTTTGGTTGAGAATTTTCAAGAAAAACCTTTCATTCCTCTATACCCAGTGCCCAATGTTCAAGATGTGCAATTTAACTTGGATTTACTCAATTGATTTTTAAAACAGTTAAAAGAGAATGGAGAAGAAATATGCATTTTTACTATTTTTTATAATTTCATAATTATTTTGTGCTTTTTTTTTCTCTTGTTGATTTCAATTGCTGTCTGTGGCTATTTATTTTTAACATAAAAGAACCCCTATAGTACTTCTTGTCAGTACAGTCTTCTAGCATCAAATTATCTCAGTTTTTGTTTAACCAAGAAGCTCTGTATTTTGCCTTTATGTTTGAAAGATAGATTTTTTGGATACATGATTCTTGGTTAACAGCTTTTTTTTCCTTCTGTTCCTTGGCTGTGTTATCCCATTAGCCATCTAGCCTGCATTGTTTCCAATGAGAAGTCAGCTGCTTGTCTTTTTTATGGTTCTCTTGTATGTGCTGATTTGTTTTTCTCTTGCTTATTTCAAGATTTTTCTCTTTGTCTTTGGCTCTCATCATTTATCATTTTTGGGGTTCACTGAGTTTCAGGACAAGTAGATTAATGTTTTTAAATAAATTTGGGAAGTTTTTAGGCATTATTTCTTTGAACAATTTTTCTTCTCTCCTCTTTCTAATATTCACATTATGTATGTGTTGGTGTACTTAAGATCTCATATTTCTCTAAATCTCCGTTCACTTTTTTCATTCTGTTTTCTTTCGATTGTATAATTTCTACCAATCTATCTTCATGTTAATTTTTCTTCATTTGGTTCAAATCTTTGAGCACTTCTCATGAATTGTCCATTTCAGCTATTATTATATTTTTCAACTCCAGAATTTCTAGCTCCCCTTCCTCTTGTTTCTTAAAAATTTCTGCCTCTTTATCGATATCTTTATTTGATGTGATCTTGTCATTATTGATTTCTTTACTTAATCATACTTTCCTTTAGTTCTTTGAAGATATTCATAATGGCTTCCTTTAAGACTTTGTCTATTTGATTCAACATTTGATCACTCTCACAGACAATTTCTACTGTCTGATTTTCTCTACACTATATACAGTATGCTTTTGTGTTTTTCTGCATGTCTCACATTTTTAGTTGAAACCTAGATATTTTATATAATGTACTATTGCAGCTTGACTCTGGCCACCCTGTTATAGGGCTTGTTATTGTTTTTTTCTTATTTATTCTTTTAATCATTGACTCTCATATTAAAGTCTATTCCTTGAACACAGTGCAAAGTTTCTCATGTTGTCCTTCAAGGTCACAGACTGGGGTATGCCTACACCCTGGGATGATAGAACTTTGCTGGTTGATTATGCCCTGGGGCATAGATTGTTCCTTAGAATTAGCTAAAGAAATTTGGTCACCTTTGAAGAAATAACTTCTGAGTTCAGTGTTGGAAAGTTTGGTTTTTAATTTTAATTTAATTTTATTATTATTATTTTTAACCTTAGGAGGGTTCCGCTCAGCTCTCTCTTTGGTTCTTTTAGACAAACTAGCTGGGTAACAGTGTAGCCTTTCTGTTCATTGAATCTACCAATCTTCTCTTAATTGCCTTTTACCACAACTTCTGAGGGTGCCCATGGGCTTGAATTTTTCCACGTTCTGCTGCAAATGAAGTCTGTTTTTTTGAGGAGAGATTAGGAGCTATGTTTTTCTTGCCTTCTCTCTTCTTAGGTAAAGTATCTGAACAAAAAATAACTGAAAATATGGTGCTGACAGTCTCTCTTGAATAGAGACTGCCTTGCTTTTCTCTCTGATCTCAAGTCCAGTCTTCTAGAGAAAAAATTCATTGGTCCAACTTGCACAGGTGGCTATTCACTAGTGACCCAAATGGATGAGGCAATGTAAGAGCTCAGCTTCCTGTGGGCACTAATGGAATCAGGCAAAAAGAATTAGAGGATTGGGGGCATATTCTACAGGAGTTGTCCATGATATACTTGTTAAGAAAAACAAAACCCAACTCACTGTCAATAGGCCAATGCTAGGTTAGTGATGTTTTCCTGATCTTGGTTTTGGTGAAACATAAGCACCCATATACTTGCCTTGATATTATAAAGTACTACAAAGCACTCACTTTATGTACCTTAATCTGGAATAAATTATACTTTTGGAGTAAGGCACATAAACATATATATTCCTACATTATGATTTCCATTCAGTAGTGTTCCACTCCTATAAAACTGACAACACAACCCCCCACCCCCTATCCAATAAAACTTGGGTAAATGTGGTAAAGTGCTATCTAGTCATACTAAGAAATTATGTTTGTTCTATCAGAATGAGTTTTATTTACTTCCAATTATGTGTATGAGAAACCCCTAATATTTCAATTCCCTGTTCCAGTATTCTGTGACCTTTCTCACTCCATCCTCTAAAATCTGGTTCCTTTTACTTCAGGAAATGTTAAATGATTTCTTTGATTCAGAACTGATTCACTTGAGTAATCATTCTACCATTCCACTGGGGTTAAGTGAGTAGAAAGAGTATGATGATTCCTAAGAAGGAAAATGAAAAAATAAATTGCTTGTGACTAAGAAGGGAAAAATTGAAACACAATTGCTTGAGTGTAGATGACTTAGGCAAAGGGGAAAAGCCAATTATCCTATGTTGAAAGATTACACACAATAGTTTTAAAAGCTTTCTATTTGCATAATCATTTTGCATTAGTGTTGGATTGTTTATCTCTCTTTACATGTTCATATTGATAAATTACAAGTTGTACTTCCCATGATAGTGACACACATAAAACATTCTCTTCCCTTCATATAAACACACTGTTTTATGACTTCATAAAAGGAAAGGAAGATTATTTAGATCATTTTTTACTTTTATTTTTAATTGGAGATATAGCTCATGTTTCTCTTCCCTTATGTTTTCTTTGAGAAAAGGTCCTGTTTGGCATACAGGAATATTGAAATTAAAGAGTTAAAAATATCTTCTGGTTTAGAAAAGAGCAGAAGAAGGCTTATATTTTTATGTTTGAAATGTTTTGAGATTTTTTTTCAAAATTATAACATCTCTAAATAAGAGATGTATTGTAACATCTCTAAATCATGTATTGTAATAACAGCTGAATTTAAAGAAGGAAAACCACTAGCTAGGATTACATTGCTACTCTCATTTTATCAAGGAATATAGCCTAGTATAAGCCAAATCTTTTCAAATGTCAGATTTAAATAAGATAAAACATATTTTTTATGCTTCTATCACTCCCAATTTTCATGCATTGTATTTGTGGGGATACTTCCAGTCAATATCCACCTAATTTTTTAGAATTATCCTGAGTTACAAGTGATTTATAGGATATGGAGAAATTTATAGACTCTCTTATTATTGCATATTTTTTGTAGGTACTGAGAAGGGAATGATATGGTGAGAGGAGAGGAAGGGTCAACATATACTTTTTCTCACTGTTGATACTTTCGTCATTCATTCATTCATTCATTCATCCATCCATAATCATTAAGCCTGGGTTATGTTTCAAGGACTGAGGGAACATCCAGGAAAGGCAATCAGTGCTCTCATGGAACTCCCAGTTAGTGTGAAAGAAAACTATGGGAACCAGTTATTATAATACAAATGATTGATGGCATGAAGTGGAATGGAAGTACAGAGAAGCAATACATAAAAGAACAGAACTCGGGAGGCTGGTGGGACAGAGTGTAACTTGAACTTAACATCAAGGAATGAGAGAAAGATATTTTAGTTAGGAGGATTCACATGTGCATAGGTGTGCAAAAGCCAAGCTCTTTGGGGGTAATGTGTGTGCCTTTCCATGGTTAGATCTTTGGATGCTTCTCAAGAGTGGCAGGTGAACCTGGGGAGAAACACAGCAAGCCAAGGAATGATTTACAAGGTGTTAGGAAGCATTTTTTCTGCTTCACCCACGAAATACCATTATTATCATTTTCTTGATTTTGTGAAATCTTCCCCAAAGCAATTGTCTACCTTGAAAGTCATCACAAGTCAGATTTGTATAGCTTCGACTTTTCCTGATTAACCATCATTTCTCTATTTTACTTTGCAATATGCAGGCTAAGCCCAACTTTTAGAACTATTTCTTTAAGTTAATAAGTGAAATGCAATTCCTTTCCTTCAATTTTAAATACCAATGAGTGCTATTGTGAATTGATGAACTCCTGTTATTTGTGAAATTACCTCTATTGTTACAGTCTGACAAATTACTAACGGATACACATCACAAAAATGCCAGGTACCTCAGCTCATTTCACTGCTTTCCTTGGCATTTTATACCCCCTCCCCATGATTACTGTCATTTAATTTTTTCAGCTCTGTGTTAAATCACCATCTAATTATGCATCATCACAGAGACTCATAACAGTTGAGCATGTCTCACTCTTAAATTCTAAAAGCAACTCTGTTGAGTCAGGCATACAATGAAAGTGTTGTCACTTTTCTTGACCTCGCTTTACCCTCTGGGTGTTTGGAATTTTTCTATATGGTGGGAATCTGCTCAGAGAGAATGAGGGGTGGGGCCAGGGAAAATTCTTTGGTTATGTGGATAAGGTGAAGAATAAGGACCAAAATAGGAAACCGTCTCTCAGTTGCTCCATTGCCAAATTCAGATGCCTTTGCCTGTTTCTAGTGTTTAATGCATGTATCTAATGAAAAGGCATTGTGAACTGATAGGAAGCTGGAGGTTGGATCTTGAGTTTTTTGGCTATTTTAAATATGATCAACATGCTTTGCATTTTGGGTTAAAATTCTTAGTGTATGTGTGAGTCAATTAATCTCTATTTTGCCATTTGTCAGATAAACACAATCCCCCTTAATGTTTGAGGATAAAATGTCCTAAATTATTGTTTGATCTTCACTCATGAAAGGCAGATAGTTTGACATGACTTTTAAGGAAAGTTGGGTTTTATTAATAGGTAGTTATGATTGGAATTTGAGTCTTAGAATTACTCTATTGGTACTAACTGGAAAATTCCAGGTGGTGATTTTCCAGGTGGTAAATTTACTAGGTCATGCAGAAAGAATATTGATTCCCATCCTTTTCATTTAGAATGTAGAGCCTAGGTTGAGTGGGACATGCAGGTGAACCATTCCCCATGGTCCTCAGTATATTATGGGGGATCCATAACTTTCTTTTTCACTTTTTATGTATTTTTATTTTGATGCAGCTATAAAAATACTGAGAAATTTCAATAGGTTCATTTATAATCATATTTTTTCCTGGGATCATCACCTGTCCCCATTTATCAGCACTGCCATGTAAAAGTGGTACATTTTTATTTTTATTTAATGAAGAAGCAGCTGCTTTAACAGATGTTTCATAAATTTAGAAGGTGCCCTGAACTTCATCAGCAAAAGAACACCCAAATGCTCTCTGCGTATACAGCAACTAGCATAATTACTTTGCTTTCTTGACCATTACATTTCTTGAAATAAAGAACTCATTTATTTAAATCTCCAAATCAATAATCAATACATAATGGTCAAATATAAAGGCACATTTTGTTTCCTTTGGGTTTCATCTTAAGAACAATTATTCAAAAATTAAAGGTCATAATTTCTTGGTGTTTCTATAGACTAACTTAGTATACAACCCATCATTGTTAAGTACTTAAAGTACTAGGGACTCAGAGACTCAGCTAACTAAAAATGGCAGAGTCAAGATTCAAACTCCAGCCTTGCTGGCTTCTAAATACGCTTTGTTATCGCTACTGCTTTATCAGCCAATCATAGTTTCATGAAAATTTCCTTGTGAATGGACAAGATGTGCTCCTTCATAATTATCTGAAGAGATATGTGTTCAAGGGACCTGAGAAAGTACCCCTTAATAACCTCAGGGTATTGACTGATTAGAAAAAGAACTGGAACTTGAACAGAGGCAATAGAGACAGAGGACTTTAAATGTCATATATTCTTGGGCAAGTAGTATCCAGTGAGAACGCACTGGGGTCTTGGGTCTATTTTCTGTGAAGAAAAGGAAACTATGATGTGCTGGTGGGGGCGACCAGGTAGGGTCCTATTGGTTCCACAGTGTTGTAGAAGGACTTTGGGGGCAGGGATCTGATGCTACCCCCATGTCTATGAAAACAACTTCCTTCTCCAAGAGGAGTTAACTCTGCTGAAGGTTAGTCATTGCTTCTCATTTCCAAATCTTCCACATTGCTCTGAATCTCTGAAGCATCAACTATGCTGGAAGGTGGGAGATCAGAACATAGTTTATAATTCAATTTCTGAAACATCACCGTCTTGTTCCCAGTTGGCTTCACACCAACACCTGTTTTACTCAAGCAGTCTCAGGTGTTTTACTTTCTGAGATGGGAAGTTTTATTGATGTTTCATTTTACTCTCTTGAAATTAGAGAAAAACAAAACATGATTTTCAATGGTTTCCATCAAAGAAGGAAGGCCTTTTTCTTTCTCTATCAAAGCTGAGTTACATTTCTGCTATGGCCCTGATCACTCCATAGAACAAGGTAGCCCCCTTTTCCCATTTACTTCTCTCATGTTGATCATCTTTTGCCAAGTGTCTACTCACTCAATAGTCATCCAATCATTCATTTGTTCATTCCTTCACTGACTCCTCAATTCAGTCAGTCATTGCTTATCATTCAACTCTCGTCGTGCTTGTACTTTATTGAAATATTTTATAAAAGCACCAATAATTAAAGTGGCTTATGTTTTTCATGTGCATGTATTTATTTCTTTAACTATAATAATAAAAAGGATATTATAGAAAATTCATAATGTATAAGCTCATAGATACCCTGATGGTAAGAGTATAAATTGATTTACACTCATAAAAAGCAATTTGGCAATGTCTTTCAAAATTTATAATGCACCTACTTTATGACCCAGTGAATCCACTAGCAGTGATTCATTCTAAATATGTATTTGCATGTTTAGGCAAAGACATATGAACAAAGATGAAAATAGAAGTGTTGTTAAACTACAGATAACCTAAAAATTTACCAATTGAAATCTGCTAATGATAGCTTTGTTTGTTCTTTTAACACTATTTTTAAACTCAAGTATTTCCCTAGTCTTGTTCCTTCCATATTAATTTTGTATATTAATTGAAATTGACAACAGATGGCTTCTATTTGTTAATTAACTCTCTTCTTCCTATTCTGGTCTATTCTTCCCCCCCTACCTATGTTTAATTCTAGTAGTTTTAAAGTTTCAGGTTTTCTAAAAAAAATATTATATTTATTTACTGTTCTTTTTGGTTATGCATGACAGTAGAGTATATTTTAACATACTGATACAAACATGGAGTACATCTTATTCTAATTAGGATCCCAGTCTTGTGGTTGTGCATGATATGGAGACTGACTGTGGTGTATTCATCTACGTACATAGGAAAGTTAAGTCAGATTCATTCCACTATCTTTCCTATTCCTACCCATTCACTTCCCCTCATTCCCTTTTGTCTAATCTACTGAATTTCTATTCTTCCCCTCCCCTTGTTGTGTGTTAGCATCCAAATATCAGATAGAACATTCGACCTTTGGTTTTTGAGGGATTTGGTTTTTGGCTTATTTCACTTAGCATAATAGTCTCCAGATCCATTCATTTACTGATAAAAGCTATTCTTAACTCAAATTCATATATTCATTTAATATGTATGGTATTGAGCGCTTACTATGTGGCACTGTCTGAAGTGCTTGCAGAGAAATATATCTTCCCTCACAGAGCTTACATTACAGAGAAGGAAAGAAAAAATCTACACCTAACATAATAAAAAAGGAAACTATATAGGACAGGAGAAAGAAAGTGATTTGGGGAAAAATAAGCAAGACAAAAGCATTTGGAACACTGGGAATTGTTAAGATAGATTTCACTGAGAAGAAAACATTTGGACACAGATTTATAGGAGAACAGAGAGTTATGAAAGGTCAGTGGATCTGGACTGAAGAATAAGGAAAGAGTACAGGGAGACAAAGTTTGATGAATAACACAAACGAGATCGTATGGGCCCTTGAAGAACATTCCCAAGATGTTGGCTCCTACCTGAACTGGGGAACCACTGGTGTTCTGAGCAGAGGAATGATAGAATCTGATTTTTGTGTTAAAGGGCGACTGTGTTCAGAAGAGCTGATAGGAGGAAATCCAGTTAGTCGATTGCAATCATTTAAGTCAAAGATGGGGGTGGCTTGAATGAGTCATAGTGAAACTTGTGACAAGTAGATAAGGTTGACAGTGGAGATGACCAAATTTCTTAAACAAATTAGATGGAGAACTCAGAAGAGTGGAGTCCAAGATGATTCCCCATCAATACAAATGAGGAAAATGAGATGGGCAAGATTGGGAGGGAGACTCGGTGTTCAGTTTTGAATGTATTAATTTAAGATGTGTGGTTGATGTCCAAATGGAGATATTAGCTAAGATGTATAAATCTGCAGTTCTGAGGAGAGGTCTGTCTGGATGTTTCAACTGGGGAGTCACTGGCTCTTAGAGGGTATTTAAAGCCGTAAGACCAGATGAGATCATGTAAGGAGTGAATTTAGGTTTCCCAAAATTGAAAGGTTGGGGAGGAGGCATGGAGGTAGAATGGAACATGAGAAACTATTTGTGAAGTAGGAAGAAAATAAAGGGAGTGGAAACCAGTTGAAGAAAATGTGTCAAGGAGGAGAAGAGTTCAACTCTGTCCAATGCTGTGAATAGGTCAGGAAGCTAAGGACTAAGAAGTAATTCCTAGGGGTCATTGATAACCCTCAAAGGAGTAAAATGCTCCTTAAGTATTATAAAGGAATTTTCATTTTAAAGATGAAACTGAAAAAAATCATGGTTAAGATGAATATTAAAGAGATGAATATTAAATTAGTAGTATAACTTTAGGAAAAATTATACCAATTTGAAACCAATATATATTTAGAAAATTTTAAATAACTATTCAAATCACAATTATGTAGGTTATTTTACACCATAATTCTTTACATAATGTGGGTGGAAGGGAGGCAAGAATGGAGGAAGGATGGATTCCAATTATTAGTATGAAAAGAAGACTTCAATAAATTTAAAACTTACACTTAAATGTATATTTTGTTGTCACTGTACTTCTCTCTCTTTAGCTCATCATCCTACCCCTCTATTTTTGCATATACTTTTAGTACCTATTATTATATATTAGCAAATGCAAATATACATTCTGATCTCTAATTTCTCAGTCAATGGGTAGCATACTATAAGCAATAAGCATTCATACTTTGCTCCTTTACTCAATGATGTAATCTGGTGTTCTTTCCACATCGGTATAAAGAGAGCTTCTTCATTCTTTATGATCAATGTTTCATTGAAGAGATGACATTAGAGTTACTTAAACAGTTTTCTTTTGATGAAAATTTGGATATCTTTCTAACCTTCAACATTAGATAATGATATAACTATATATCTCCCATGTTCAAGCTTAGATATAGGATACATTCTCAGATTGCTTACTTGAAATTTTGTAAATTTTATATGTATTGTCAAATTTCTCTTTGTAGGAATTCTACTCGTTTGCGATCTCAGCAAGATATGCAAACACCTGTTACCTTAAGCCTTACACAAGAGATTGTCAGATCTTTGGATTATTGCCAGATGAAAGGTGGCATCTTTAATTCTTGAGGTTGAGGACTTTTGTATTTATTTAAGAACCATTTGCATTTTTTCCTTATGAGCCTTCTAATTGTATCCTTTATACTTTTTTCTATTAGATTTTTAATACTATTCTTCTAGATTTTAAAAGTCTTTTTATACAGTAAGAGATGGACCCTTGTCTATGATTGAATTGTAGGTATATGTTTTTTTGTCATTTATCCTTTAGCCTGGGTTGTTAAATTTTCTCCAAGCAGAAGTTTATTTTACATGCCAGTGTGTGCATTTGAATTTATAATTTTACTTTATAGCTTATAGATTTTAAGTCACAGATTAGTTTCAAGATCATAAAAGAACTTGATATATTTTCTTTGAGTACCTTTTGAATTCATTGGCAGTTCTCCTGGTATGTGGTATAAAAACAATTTGATCTTTTCCTAGATGACTCAACTTCACTTATTAAAAAGTTTACCTTCCTCAATGATTTGAGATTTTGCCTTCATTTTATATCAAATTTCTGCTTGTTTAGGTTTATTTTTGGACTTCATGTTCTGTTCTATTGATTTGTCCACATAATAGTACCTCACTGCTTTAATTATTGTGCTTGAGTGGATGCGTTAATGTCTGATCTATTCTCATTCTCTTTCAGAGTTTTTGTGTCTACCTACCATAGACAAGTTTGAATATTTGTGGGATCATTTTGGTACCCTAGTACTTATAAAATAAAAAATAAGCTTAAAGAACTTCTTATTTTGTGATTATTTAAATTCATTTAGTTCTCCATTTATTCCATCAGTACTCACTGAGCACCTACTATGTGCTTAAGCACCTTTCTTGGGATTTGGAAACATCAGTAAACAGAACAAACTTCTGCTTTCTTGTAGTTTTATAGTCACACACATTAAGCCTTAGTCTTTGAAGATAAAGTTCTATGTGATTATTCTCACATCATCCGATACAATAATGCAGAAGATAATTTTTCCCTTCTCAATATTTTGTAAAGAGAAAAGTCTCCAAAATTGTGTGTAACAATATTTATAATAAATTATCTTTGATCCAGAATACTAAAGAATAAGCAGGGTAGGAAGAAAAGAAGAACATGCTGAAGAAAAGCAATATACCCAAGTGATTTCTTGGTTTTCCATGTACCTCCTTTGAAATTAAGTGTCTATTTAGGACCATAAATTTCCAGTTCTGTGACCACAGGACATTCAAGTAGTTGACAGGATCAAAAAATGATTGTTCCTGCATTATGTTAGGACCTTAAAATTTTGACTTTAGAACTGTTAATAGCAATAACATTGTATTTTTGGGGGGTTAGAATTCAAGATTTATTACCAATTCCCAGAAGATAAGTTGGGATATTGAGCATCAACCTCATCTATGGCTGCATATTGACTGCCTAACAGTGCGTGCATGAGCAAGGTGGTTCTCAAGTTTGACATCTGCTAGAGTAACCTGCAGGGCTTGCTAAACCATAAATTGGTGGGTTCTACCCTAGGATTGATAGTTGAGAAAGTCTGGGATGGGATTCAAGAATTTCCATTTCTGACAGGTTCCGAGGTGGTACTAATGTTGCTGATGTGGGATCTTTTTTTTGCAGGGGTGAGGAGTGGAGATTGAACTCAGGGACACTCGGCCACTGAGCCACATCCCCAGCCCTATTTTGTATTTTACTTAGAGACAGGGTCTCCCTGAGTTGCTAGCACCTTGCTTTTGCTGAGACTTGGCTTTGAAATCACTATCCTCCCATATCGGTCTCCAAAGCCTCTACATTATAGGCATGTGCCACAGTGCCTGGCTTGATGTGGGATCATTCTTTAAAGACCTTTACTTATTTATTTTTTTTGCGGTGCTGGGATTGAACCCAGGGCCTTGTGCTTGTGAGGCAGGCACTCTACCAACTGAGCTATATCCCCAGCCCCAAGGACCATTGATATATTATAAAAATGGTTTAGCTTTTTATTTCTTCACTTCTATGTTATTGAAAGCATTACAGTTCAGTTTCATGTCAGTATATAGAAACCAGAAAAATATGTGGCACACTAAGATGCTTGATGAATAGTTGTTGACAAAATGCATAAAGAGTTTTCATAAGCAGTGCTACCACCACAGGCTCAGTCCACTTGCTGCACAATGAAAGTCAATTAGTTGAGCATTATTACAAACACCTAGTTGATGGGAAGACAGAGGACCATCATCCTAAATGGTCCCTATTGCCAGCAGTCTGATTCAGGGATGGCTCATATAGGAGATGGGTGATGGTAGACTGGTGGGTGGAGGTTTGTGGCCAAGTGACTGACATTAGATCCTGATAAGGTCATGAGATGCAAACCTTTTCAGTTCTGCAAACCTCAGGAACAAAGATCATTATTTCCTTGGATACTCTTGCCACTGATAAATCTGTCCATGTGCAGATCCTGACATATTACACACTAGACAGACTAGAGGAGGCTGCCGCCCCAAGCAGCACACTTGCTGGATTATTGGGGAAGACAATGGTTGGGGGAGGTTAAATAGGGAGTTGGGCTCAAGATCTGATCTCAATGCTTGGCTTCAATAGTACTATTGAATACTAGTAATATTTAGATTGTATCAACTTTCGCAGATTTTGTGTTTGTGAGCTACTTTTTCCCCTCCAGTAGCCACTAGTTATTTTTTGGGAAATGAAAAATTTCAAAGTTAGTGATAACATTAATGTAAATTCTGAAGCACCTACATAGGATATTTTAACTTATTTTATTACTCACTGGTTAATATCAAAGATATTTTTAATAAATGTTTTCCTTATAGAACAATAGAAATAAATACTTAGTGTGTGAGTTTGTGTGTACTCTCAGAAAAATCTCAGCAAAGATTTCAGGTAGTAATTATCAATTTTACTATTGCCTTAAATTGAATGCAGTTTTCTAAATTGCTCTGAATAACTATACCTCTCAAAAGGAAAATCACGCAAATAAAAAAACCCCCAAAGACCCTAGCATGTATATGTGTATATATATATGCACACACATACTTATATATAAGGTATACACAAATAGGTCTCTGTATACATATATAAACATACAATGTGTATATATGTATTTATATACATATATTTTATTACAGTGGGGCTGGAGAATGTTTTAGTCAATTTTTTTTTTTCTTTTTTGCTGCTGTGACTAAAAGATCCAGCCAGAACAACTGTAGAGGAGGAAAGGTTTATTTGAAGGCTCAAGGTTTCAGACATCTTAGTCCATAGAAGGCCAGCTCCGTTCCTCAGGGTTTAAGGTGAAAGAATTGCGGTGGAAGAAAGCGGCAGAGGGAAACAGCTCACATTGCAATCAGAAAGCAGAAAGAGAGAGAATCTCCACTCAACAGATACAAATACATACTCAAAGCACACCCCAATTCCCACCTCCTCCAGCCACACCCTACCACTTCAGTTACCACTCAGTTAATCTCTTTGAGGGGATTAAATCACTGATTGAATTAAGACTCTCACAACCCAATCATTTCTCCTCTGAACCTTCTTGCATTGTCTCAGATGTGAACTTTTGGGGAACACTTCACATCCAAACCACAATAGAGAGGAGTGAAGAAAAGGAATTCTCCATGAAGCAGTGAAATGATCACAGGTCACAATAAATAATTTTATTTCAATTAAAAAACAGCACACTACTTCAGTGTTGGCTTGCAGAGTAACAAGGCCCTCACTGCATTCTCTTTTCTCTCCTCAGTGAGGATTCTCCCACCCCACCCCAAGCCAACCTGCAGAGCAACAGCAAGCGTGGCTGAGTTGGACCTTCTTTCTCATGGCAGACAGGTGACTTCAGCTGCTCCTCTTGCCATGTGGAACAGAAGAAGCTGAACTAACTCTGGGCCAAAAAACTGGCCTATTCACTACTGAGTCAAAATACAGCTTGAGACACAAGAGGCTAGAAGCAAATATTTTGAAATATCTGAAAGCAAAGGTTAAACATGTTGACAATAACACACACATTGGGCTTTGCTGCCCATTTCCATTTCCTGATTTAAAGATTGTCTTATTCTCTGTGCAAATATTTGTTGACTTGGGAACTGATGAGAGGGCAGAGATGAAATAAACCTTTGTGTGTGACCTTACTCTTTTGCTTATATTCATTAAAATGATAAAGTGGAATGAGATAATTTTTATTCTGCCATTTTCTTTCCTTCCTTGTTTTTTTTTTTTTAATTCTCTCCTACTTTCCCTAGATGGATCTTCCATTGTTAGCACTCTCTATAGTTCAAAAAGTCTTTTCAGATGTAAAATTCTCTCTTGCAGTTATTATCTGGTTTTTAATGTTTAATGCTTTTCTTTTTTCTCCCCACACCTCCTGGTTGTGGTTTCTTTTCCATGGATTTGATCTCCTTGGCAGTTGGCATTGTCTACATTATTTCATCCTGCTCACATAAATATTGGCAAAGCACTCACCTCTATTTTACACCTGTTCTTTATTTCAAAGAGCTGGTGGCTATTTCTCACAAAGTGCCTCCCTTATAAATTTCTTCATATTTCCTTTTAATAATTAATCTAGCCTCTGTTACTTAAAAAGCAGTGCCATCCTGCTAAAGATTTGTTCTATGCTATAATCTCCTAAATTCTTATCACCCATAGAAAAGGAAAACACTACCAGGTGTGGAGAAAGATCAAAAGGGAGAAAAGAGCAGCATTTCATTTATTATTTCTTCTCTTTTCTTTAAGAAAACAGTGTCATGTTTTAAGTTTTACATAAATGCCTTAATTCTAGATTCATGTGCTTCATAGCCTTCATCAAACTCAAAAACTTAGGCAAGTAATTAATAATACCAAAATACATATTGTAAAATATAAATGTATATTTTAATGATATTTATGTTAATAATTCACTGAAATGGACTTATCTCTAGGTGATATGTCCTCACATGTTATCTGCAAATTCTGGTCAAATTTTTTATTCTATTTTTAAAGACTGGCATAAGTAGATGACTTCCAGAATTTGTCTTCCAAGGGTCCAATCAAAGCACTTTACATTAATTTTTTTGAAATTTTTCTAGCAGGCAGAAGAGAGTCATACTGATGGCTTGTAAAGTTTTGGCCTTTTGGATAAAGTTTGTGAACAGGAACAAAGAAGAATTTTTTGCAAATTTTTAATTTAATGCAGTTGGTCTCACCTATCGCATGCCTCAGAATCATCTGGAGAGTTTTTAACACTATGGATGCTTGAGCCTAACATCCAGTGATCAGTTTCACTTGAGTGGGGCGGAGGTAGGGGCAAGAATGAATCCTTTTTAAAACCTGCCAAGGTGATTCTAATGTGCCGCCAGAGTTGCAAACGAAGGATTTATGGTCAAACTGACAGATCGTATGCATAAAGGTCCAAGATTATCTTCAAGGTACTAGGCAAGCTATGGCTTCTTACCATGTCTCTTTTTTTATTTTTTATTTTTGGGTAATTTCCTTGAATTCCTAAAAACATGATTTCTACTCTGGTCCCACAATAGTTAAGTTTGCTTCTGCCTTTTTTTTTTTTTTTGCTGTTGTTCATTTCTTGGTGAAGAGCTAGTACATGACATCCCTTTGAAAATAAATGCAAATGCCCAAATTATTGATGAATATTTGGGTGAGAGGATTAAAAGGTGGGAAGGGCAGAGAGCATCCTTCACAGTGTGGAACAATGGAAGGGAGCACATTGTTTCTGAATCTGGCAAAGTATGTCACTAATCGAGCTACATTCATCACGTCAACCTCGCTTACAAACTTATTGTTGGCTGTCTGTAGAGATGTGACATTAAGTAGCCCATATACTGTGTTATTTATTTGTTTATAGGTTAATTGTTCAGAATATTGATCTCCTGGGCTCATTTTCCCATTCTTTCTCAAATACCCTTTCAAATCAACAAACATAAAATAGGACAGCTTCTTCCACACAGGGGACTCTTAAATGATGCAGATTCTCACCAATTGGTACCTCTTAAAAAATCATTCTTGCAAGAAAGCATAATTCAGCACAAACATTGCTACCACTTCAGAAGTTCCTTCCTGGTTTTGGGCCCTAATTTTTGGATGCAAGAATTTAATCAGGATGCACCAAATTTTTGACACTTTTGTCCTTTTAGTTAATCCAGCTATATGTGCATGAAAATACAATAATATTGGAATATATGTCTATACTTTAAAGTTGCAGTAAATTTTATAAATTTAAATTCAAGAAAGTATTTAATGATGAATTCCTGAGCTAAGTGAGAACTCCTTTGAGCCTCTAAATCTGCCTGAAAAAATATAATATAAAGTAAAATTCCAGGACTGCCATGACGGTCATTATGGAAAACAGTATGGAGGTTCTTCAAAAAAATTAAAAATAGAGCATATGTGAACTAAGTTCTCCTTAGAGGCTGGGTTGGTATTTGGAAATTTCCAGTTTGTTTGGATTTTGCTGATCTGAGCAACAAGAACTTGTGGAAAGATGGAGTAGGTCTGGAAGCCTAGGCTGTATTGGACTACCTTTGGTCCTTTTTGAGAGTCATTTTATCAATGTCTGACCTGATGTTTTGGTGATAACTGAGTAGTATAAGTTAAACTTGATAGGGTTAACCTCTGGCTTCTCCCAACTTTAAGTCTGGGAATGAGATGGCATCAGAATCCTATAGGGAATTTCTCCCATCTTGTTGAAAACAATATTTGAATCTTATAGGTTTCCTGGCCTCTGTAATCTACTGATTGAAGACCCCACCTACCTTCTTTTGTGAATTTAGAAGCTAGTATAATCTCCTTCATAGAAAACCATGTGATTCAAGGTAACTTGAGTTCCTGAGGCAGGTTTGCTCATATTTGACTCAGAATAAAGTATTCCTTTATTTCCATAAAGCAAAGTTGTTATTTTCCATTAACATATATGATCCATCAATCCCACTATGCTACTAGGTATATATACAAAGGAAAAGAAAGACACATATCAAAGAGGTACCTGTACCCCCATGTTACTGCAACATTGTACACACACACACACACACACACACATACACGCACACACACAAATGCACGATCTTATGCATGGAATTGAACAAAGTAGAACTTTGGGAAGAACAGAGTAGAATGGTGGTTATCAAGGGCTGGGAATAGGTGGGAATGGAGAGATTTTGGTTAAAGGGTAAAGAGTTTCAGTTAGGATGATCAAATTCGGGAGATCTCTCATACCGTATGCTGACTCTCGTTAATAATAATGTATTGCAGACTTGAAAATTGTTGAGAGTAGATTTTAAATGTTTTCATTGTGAAAAAAAGGTATGTGAGGTGATATGTTAATTTGTTTTATTCATTCCACAGTTTGTTTATATATATATGCATATATCAGAACTTCACATTGTATTCACATTGTATTCTGTAAAAATATATAATTTTTGTCATTTAAAAATAGATTATAAAATATAAAAAATAAAAGGGAAAAATAAGGCTTACAGTGTCTCATAGCATTCTGAATACTTCACAGAAGAAGAAATACAAATGGTCAAAAAATATATGAAAAAATATTCAACATCTCTAGCAATTAGAGAAGTGCGAATTAAAACTACACTGAGATTCCATCTCACTCCAGTCAGAATGGCAATTATCAAGAACACAAGTAACATAAATGTTGGCGAGGATGTGGGGAAAAAGGTTCACTCATACATTGGTTGTGGGACTGCAAATTGGTACAAACCATTCTGGAAAGCAGTATGGAGATTCCTCAGAAAACTTGGAATGGAACCACTATGTGACACAGCCCATCAATGTTTATTGCAGCTCAATTCACAATAGCTAAGCTATGAAACTGACCTAGGTGCCCTTCAACAGATGAATTAATAAAGAAATGTGGTATATATACACAATGGAATATTACTCAGCCATAAAGAAGAAATAAATTATGGCATTTGCTAGTAAATGCAAGGAACTGGAGACTATCATGCTAAGTGAAACATGCCAATCACATAAAAATCAAAGTCCAAATGTTCTCTCTGATATGTGTGTGCTAACACACAATAAGGGGGAGAGGGAGGGAATAACAGAAATTTATCGGATTAGACAAAGGGGAATGTAGGGAAGGGATGGGGGTTCGGAATAGGAAAGACAGTAGCATGAATCAGACCTAACTTTCTAATGTTAAGATATGAATACACAATCAGTGAAACTCCATGTACAACCACAAGAATGGGATCCTAATCAGAATGTTGTACACCATGCATGTATAAAATGTCATAATACACTCGACTGTCATGTATATCTAAAAAGAACAAATTAAAAAGATACTTGTGGATTGGACCTATTAAAAGACTATTGTCTAAATTAGTAGAGAGATTGGTCAGATAATGTCTGTATCAGCCACAGTGAATGGACAAAAACTGGGGCAATTTTCTGAATAAGGGTGTCAGTATTTCTATAAATTCAAAAATAGATATCTTAAAATCAGAGTTTTGTTGGTGTTCCATAAAAATTTCATATTTTTATGGAATACAATATGCTGTTTCATGAATATGATTAAATCTCTCTGCTTTGATCTGTTTCTGCTCCCTAACTCCTCAATCCATTCCACTCATTCTAAGACAGAAACAAAACCGTGGCTCTTTAGGAATAATATGAAATTTTGACCTGTAGCTCCATGTATTATTTATTTCTATAAAGCATTCTGTTTATTTAGTTCTGAACATCACACTTCAGTGGAATAGAAGTGTTTGATTGGATTTTTTATTTCATTTTTATTTTGTAATAATTGAATATATCTTTTATTTTATTACTTCCCCTTCTTTAGTATCTCAAACTGTATTTATTTTCATTTAGCATTTCATATTTTTGGTCCTGGGGTGCTTAACCACTGACACATCCAAAGCCCTTTTATTTATTTTTGAAAATTTTGAGATAGGGTCTTGCTAAGTTGTTTATGGCCTTGCTAAGTTGAGCCAGCTGAGCCTGGCTTTGAACTTGTGATCCTCCTGCCTCAGCCTCCAGAGCTGTTGGAATTACAGGCTTGAGCCATCAAGGCCCCACTTCATTTACCGTTTTGTGGAAATAAGTCTTCAGTTCATAATGATCTTTTCTTTATCCTTTTTCACTGTTGCCTGGTACTTCATTGTGTGAATGTACCACAGTTTTTTCCAACAGTGTTCTATCTCCAGACACTAAACTTATTTCCAATATTTTGTAATTACTGGAAACAGACTGCCCATATGTGTTTTGATAGGTTGAAAGTATTTCTTCAGTAGGAATTCCTAGAAGAGAGATTGTTGTGTCGAATGTAAACACACATGTGCTTGTGTTAGACTCTGCCAAATTCCCCTCCATTAAGGGTGCAACCGTCCGCATCCTGTACGAGTGTCTGTATCCCCCGCTGCCTTGTACACGGAGTGCTTTGTGGCACTTCTAAAATTTTGCCAAACTGACACAAAGAAATGGCATCTCAGTGTGGTTTCCAAGGCATTTCTCCTATTATGAGTGAAGAGGAACATCTTTTTGTATGCTGAACAGCCAGGTGTACATATTTTGTGAATAGTCTGTTCATATCTGTTGCCAATTTGTCCTGGGCTTCCTGAGTCCCGGCTGCTTTTCTTATTCTCCTGCCAACAGCATCACCACCTAAGGAAGGGAACCTAAGTATTATGTGCAAGCAAAATCTCCCACATGTTTATCTGGGGTTCTATACCAGGTTGTTTGCTTTAAAAAATTAACTCAGTAATACAAATGAACTATACTATCTTCAGGTTTGTGTTTTGAAAAGACAGGGATGGGTGTGAGAGTTCTGCATATTTAACAATGATCCTGGTGGATTTGGTGACCAGGCATGTGTGGGAACTATTGGTAAGACTGGATTTTCCATAATGACACAAGCTTCAGGACCCTTTGCAGCGAAGAGAAAGATTGGCTAGAGAAGGCTGGGCTAGGGGTTTGGTTGGAGAAAGATACTCACAGCTCAGGAACATACCAGAACATCTTAACTTACCTACACACTTTACCAGTCAGTTTTGTCCTACCTGGGGAGAATGGAGGTCTTGTTCAGTCCATTTTCTTTTTCTTTTTGGTACCAGGGATTGAACACAGTGTTTAACCACTGAACTTCATCTCCAGCCTTTTTAAATTTTGAGACAGGGTCTTGCTAAGTTGCTTAAAGCCTCACTAAGTTGGAGGCTTAGTGTGGAGGCTGGGCTTGAACCTGTGATCCTCCTGCCTCAGCCTCCTGAGTTTCTTGGATTATAGGCATGCGCTAACACACCTGGCTGTTTAGTCCATTTCTGTTCCTTCTAATGCAGCTGGATCCTCAGATGACTTGCTCCTTCGAGTTGGTAAGAAACCAGCATTAATAGAATTCTATGTTCTTTAGTCATCTGGAGTGGCTGCAGATTGCCCACCTGATTTGTCACCTTTACATTTTCCTGGCTACTACATCTCTCAGATTTATACTGATTTCTCAGGAATACATCAAACTCTGCTTGTTTGGGTGACCTGATATTCTAGAGAGCTGACATTGGTTCACCCCATTTTTTGATGGTCTCTTGGTTGAACTGCTCCTTTGGCTCTGGGCAAGAATTTTTCAACTTCTATGGACAGAGACCACAAGTGCTGTTGTTCTATGTGAGTAGAGCTCAGGGCAATAGCACAATCTGGTCCATTTATGGGACTGAAACCCCTCCATGAAGAAGTGTGCACATAGCAAGGTCTAGTTTTTACTGAGAATCACTGTTCATTACATGCAGGTCATGGGGATGGAATAAGTAAAGGGCTTTCAATTTGCTTCCTGGAGTGTTCCCTGATATATATGGAGTAGGCTGGACTTTAGCTGGAGGTGGGACTAAAAGGTATACATACATTTTATACTAGATTGTAATACAATATTTGACAACTCTGTAACAGTTGAAGTCCCTGAGCCCCATTTTTAAAGCTCTAATTGTTTCTGAATAAAGAGTAGGGGCTCTCTAAACTGTTGAGCAACATTTTTGATTTTTGAAATGGAGAGAGCTACATATAATGATATTATTATTCTTATTTAGAAAAGAGGTGATGCTCTTATTTTTCTAAGCAATAGTTTAATTCAATCAAAATTGAGAGTGTGTATTGGTCAAAAGAGCTGAGATGTGAGAGTAGTTGGAGAAGGTGAGGTAGGGAGTTAACAGGAGAACAGAGTTCAGAGTTGGGTGACCCAGGGAGAGAATGTGTCTGTATTGTGCCCACTTTGGCTTTCCCCCCACCACTTTCTGAAACTCAGGCCTAATTCAAATCATTAAATTAGCATTACGTTAATACAGACCAAAAATTGATCAGTGAACAAAATCCCAAGTGTGACTTAAATTCGAGACATGGCCAAGGGTCCTAGAAAGTGGAAAGAAGAAATCAATGGTTCTCTTTCTCCAGGTAATAAGGACCACTTCCCCAAATCATAAAAGTCTAAATTTGGGAGGAAACTTTTTAGAAGCACTTTCTGGTGTATAGTCTGAATACTCCATTGGACTTGTACAATTTTCCCAGGGAAAATGAAGATTCCAAGGGAATCTTCTTCAAAAGTCAGTTTAGTCATGAAAGTATCACATCTCCCCTTCTCATCAATGTAAAGAATCCAGAATCTTTGCTGTGTTTTGATCAGTTTCTTCCTGGAATTTGCCCTCTGCCTAGGATCATTTCATTTAAGAGTTAATTAAAATTGAACATATGCCCTGCACTTGTGGTATTGATTTCTAGTCCTTCTCTAGAACCTATCTTTTCTCTTTGATGGAGTTCTCTCTTATCTATCTGTTTTTCCCTTGAAGACTATTACCTATCTGTAGAGATGTCCCCCCACACACTCTCTACAAATAGATTGTCTTTAATAGTCTTCCAAAGGATATTTATTTTATGCATCAGTTGAGAAATATTACTATGGAATACACATGTCATTGTTAATGAAATAGAATGGATAGTTAGGTCTTTTTCTCTTCAAAAGTTAGAAGGAGTAAGAAAAATACTTTCTTTGATTGGGGTTGGTGTGTTATGATAAGACTAATCATATGGAAACAAAGTTCTTAACATTTAATTGGCAGAAGCCATGAATTCTTGTCTCCTGTTGTTCATTGCTTCACATGGTTAAATTAAGGGTGATAGATGAAGCAGAGGTGCTGTACACCAAAGGCAAGGGAGGTGTGGATTTGCTTCACCGGAACCCAGTAGCTGATCTTGAGTACTTTTAAGAAAAAGGGGACATGAGCTCATGAAGACCTCCAAGTTTTGAGTCAAATTCAGCAATATATAAAAAGAAGCCTTTAATTTAATAGGCACTTAAAAAGTGGAAGGTCTGTTAGAAAGGCAGGGTTGTTCTTTTATTGGCTTATTCAAGAAAGATTACTTTTCATCTCCACTGAGAAAAGAACAGAGAGGATGTGGTTGGTTAGATAACAGAAAGAGTTTCCTTCTGGCTAGAGTTTCTCCTGTGGTCGTGAGCTCTCTTTTCCATGAGGGAAGTGGTTTTAAGAACATAGAGGCCACGGCACTTTCCTCAGGTGGCCTAAATGCTGTTTTCTCCTTTATTTAAAAATGTTTGTAGTTTTGAATTCTACTAGGAGTAACTCATTCACTTGTGATTTAAAAATTTTAAAACCCTAGTAAAATTTGGGGAACTAGCAAGTGAGAACAGATGAGATGGATGACCGGTAGGGTCTTTGAGATATTTGATGACTCCAAGGGTGACATGTCCAAAAGGATGGAAAAATCTCTGAAAGGGCTTCAATTTCTGCTTGAAAATGAGAGAATAAAGATGAATTTTAAAAGTTTAATTCATATGAAGAAAATTCGACAAATAACAAAACCATACACACTAAAGAAAAGTTAGTCAAAATTCTTTTTCTGAGAAATCACAAGTTCCCCATGGTGGAACCCAGGGCTAGAGTTCAATGGGAACTCAGTTTCTTCAAGTAATATATGTTCCACCTTGGCATGCAGAGACTGAGTAGAAGACGATCCAAGGGCAGCCCGTCTCCACTTTGGCTATTATCATGTGGTTTAGAATCAAAACATGAACCAATATAATCCTCTAATTTGTTTATTTGAACCAAGAAACATGAAGGGAAGTTGTTAGTCAGTCACGGATCCAGAGATCAAAGAGTCAGGATATTCATACTTGGAGTAAACTTATGAGCCAGTACAAACCATAGAAGATTAGGATTCTCTTCAGTAAAGAGCCAAGAATGGAGGAAGCATTCCAAGAGAAATTGAGATGTCCCAGGAGGGAGATTATTGAGCTTCCTTGCTTCTAGTCTCTTGAAACCTCTTGAAAATACACTCTGCTTGTCTGGAGATTCAACATGTTTGTAGTATTCTTAAATATATTTCACTTTATTTGCCATTTTGCCTGCTTTCTTTGTAGCCAAGGTAGCTATATTAATCAGTTATACTGAAGCACAAGTCATTTTTGCACGAATATTTTCAGGAAGCAATATTTTTCACAGTCTTTATTTTGTTTGATTCTTCCACAAATGCATTTCTTTCCGAAATATAATATTTACTACTAATGTGACTGTTTTAAAAGATCTGTTAGTGACATGCATTTTTAAAAAACTGAAAATGGAAGACACTTGAATATTTTGATCCAAACCAATAACTTAAATCAGCTTTTATTTTTAGTGATTCTAATATATGTTATGCTCTTTTCTGAGTTATAATAAGTCCTATTCAATGATTAAAAGAGGGATGATGATAAGCCATTGCACGAAAGCAGAAAAGGACAATTACCTAAATATGCGGAAGTAACTAGATATTTGATGGATCTTTGAAGTTTCTATGTGTATGGGCATTCATTGACCTATATAAGATATTATTTTATAGAATGATGACCTCCCCCATTGAAGACTTAAATGTGTTTATTTTAAAGCTTTTCTCTTACTCTTGCCCCAACCTTATCTCTCCAGCAGTGAACTCCTCCAGGCTGTGTGGAGGAGTTAGGGCTGGGGCCTGAGCCCTCTCCTCGAATCTTTTCTTGGGCATTAACGTCTCTGGTATTGTGTAGCCAAGATGGAAGTATGTAACGAGGCAGAAGGGTGTTTTTGTAACGTGAGTGCATGTGTGGTAGATCCCTGACTTCCCTTAGGCTGGACTGGTTCTAGCTGATTCTGAGATGCTGAAGAGTCTGACTCTGAATCTGATTTTGAGGTGTCTGCTGAGATGAAGGTTAGCACCCAGGTGGCATGCTTGGTTTTCTTGGTGTGGCATTCATTTTTCCTCTCGCCCTGTCACATAGGTATTCTTGCAAGGAGCTGATGATGTGTCCCTTTATTTTCCCAGACGTATTGCTTTGGGTTAGACATCCCATGTGGTGGTTCAGAATCTGCCTGGGCATCCTTAGCCTATCTGCTAAGTATTCTCTTCAGTGAGGGTGGAGAGCTGGAACAGGGTGCCTAGAAATGCAAAATCCTTTAATCCTTCAAGTTCCATTGGCATGGGCAGCTTCAGTGGTATTCTCCCTTTTTATATCTCTAAGCCAGAAACATTCACCATAATTTTAATTAGAAATGACCTATAAACTTTAAAAAACTTGGTGAAGTACCTATTCTCTCTTTTCCACAGCTGGAGAAACAAACCAAAAACTAAAAACAAACACACCTTTGGAGTTCCAGAACTTTCCCCTAAACATTTCTTTGCATCTCCTCCCTGAGGCATTGCCAGCACGAGCTTGGGGATTCTGCAGCACAGGGGCCTCCAGCCAGGGAGCCAGTTCTCAGTAATTCCATCTTTCTGGAACTTCTAGTCCTCACAAATGATCATCTTGGCTTCTGGGAGGGGAAGCAGCCCTTATTCCTTTATCTTCTGTCACAAACAACCGTAGTACCTACCTCATCTGGCTCCCTGATCTCCTCCCACTCCCTTTGATGTGAGGATTCAGAGGGGATTGAACAGTTGGTGGGAATTCTGCAATGTGATCTCATGAGCTGCAGAGAGATGTTGGCTCCAGTTCCAACAAAGGACAGCTTTTTGTCCTTACAGGATAACATATGTCTTTTCCCCAGAATATGAAAAATCCCACTTTACCCATAAATCAGAGGTGATATTTTTCCCCAACTCTCGGCATTTTATTCAAGTCTTTTCAAAAAATAAGAACTTTGTAAACATTTGATAAAGAATAAAGAAAGTAATAGTTTGGGTAATTTTAACTTTAATTTCAAGAAAAAAATTAGAAGCTTTCAAGAGAGATGGAAAATGTCTGATAGGATGGAAAACTATATAGAGGTTAGAAGGGATTTATGAAAAGACATCAAGTCCAAGTAATCTAACACAATTCCCTATTGACATTCTCTGATGAAAATGAATGATTGGGAGATGATGTATGAAGATATTGTACGTAATGTAACCCAGGCCAAGTTGTGCATTTTATAAAATAGCGGACAAAAGGATTTGGTAATTAGTATTACAGCAAACAGCCGATTAACAGAAATGTGTATCATGTTTTAAATTGTACCTGTATAGAATAAAGATATCAACCACTTCAGTTTGTCTTTTTTTAAAAAAAAAACTCGACTTTTTAAAAAAATTGTTATTTTTGGTTCACATGATAGTAGAATGTATTTTGGCAAATTATACATACATTATGCATACATACATACATAGTAAGTATAAATTATTCTATTTAGAATCCCACTCTTGTAGTTGTACATGATGTGCAGTTACCCTGGTTGTGTATTCAAATACAAGGCCAGGAAATTTAGAACTGATTAATTCTACTATATTTCCTGTTCCCCTCCCCCCTCCTTTCTGTTCATTTCCCTTTGTCTAATCCACTGGATTTTTATCATTCACGTCCCCAAACTCCCTTTCTTTGGGTTAGCATCTACAAATCAGAGAGAACTCTCTGCATTTATTTTTTTGGGATTGGCTTATTTCACTTAGCATGATATTTTCCAGTTCCTCCATTTACCAGCAAATGCCATTATTTCATTCTTCTTTATGGCTGAATAATATTCCATTGTGCATATATACTACATGTCTTTATCCATTTGTCCGTTGAAGAACACTCAGGTTTTTATTTGACTGACTTGACTATATCAGCTTGCTGTTTTGGAGCCATGGAAACAAAGTTGCAATGTGTTATTGGATGAGACAAAATAAATGCAGAAGGGCTTGGATGTTTATAAAATTTTTTTATGTTTCATAAAGCTATCTGTGGGATTGACTTGCTTTGTGCACATTTCCTTAAAATTCCCCTGTATTTGTTTTTGAAATGGAGACTTACATTTGGAGTATGGAAGATTTTAGAAAAATTGAGAGAAAAAGGAGTTATTAATTTCTGCTTACCTTAGATACTGAGGCCTTCCTCCATCCAGGGAGATCCTTATTCCATTTTAGAAACATTCTCTACGAAATTGTAGTGCATTAACTCTTTAAGTTCTCTCCCACTAGACACGGTAAACTACTTAAAGACTTCATCCTATTTATCTTTGTGTTATCACTAACCATCACAGAACTGGGGCATAGAACACATACAGTCATGGCTTAATGCTTGTCTAAATAATTATTAGCTCCTATACAAGTCTTTTAACCCTAACCCTGAATTTTCTGTATTTCATCCAGTGACCCAAGTGGTCCTGAAATTTCTTCCTAACTTCTGATGGGATTAGTCATTTCCTGACTGATGGGTGATTTCTTAATTTAGATTAGGATTGTCTCCTGAAATGTATCTTGTTGCTGGGGCATTGCAAATTCCCAAGGTCTTGCTAGCCTAATAAACAGAGACTAAGACTTAAATGAACACTACGAGCTTTAGATTACAGGCCCATTTCTAACTGGTCATGTTCTCCTAAGGAACTATTGCAAAACCCATTGTGTGACCATGACTTTATCTTGGGAGGCTTTTAAGTCCATATTGGTGACAGGAGTCTCAACTTAAGGCAGAATCTTTGAAAATTGTTATCAGTAAAAAATATGCTTCATCTTTCCTGCAGATACTGGAATTTTTACAGCTGGGATCTGTTTCAGCTCATAGGAAGCTAGTCTTCAGTTTTAGTCATGCAACTCCAGAACAATTTGTCCCTGAATTCCTTCTTTGGCCCACAAGCAGACAGGAAGTTCAGATACTGTTCAATCTGCCTCAAGCTACCCTGGGATAGCTTAGTCTTTTTTTACACCTCTCTTATTTTGCTACTCTTCTGTCCACTAAGAACTTGCAGCCTGAGCATTTATTGGGAGCCTGGGAGACTTCCAACATGAACTGATCTTATTGCTCCATTGGTCGAGTTTTCCCTTTGAACTAGTCATCTGCCCTATTTCAGCCCCTCAAGACCATGTTGTCCACTATGTGGATGGATCAAGTAAATTTGATGGTAAATGTTTAATATGCATGACAAATTTCATATGTCTTGTGGATTGTATTGAAACATCCTTAGATCAATAAACACATTTCCAGAGATTATTGCACTATGTGGTGTTATTCTGAATAAAATATAAAGGAATGTGAACAATTGAAAAAAAATGTTGGGCTTTGGATAAGTTATTAAATCTATTGACTCTTCCGAGTGACATGGTTGATGACTCGTGATGAAACACAAACATCTATTGAGGGAAATATTTCAAAGAATTAGTCAGACTTTTTATTTGAAAAGGAAAAGGTAATATTTGAAGGATTCAGATAATTGTAATAAAGGTGTATTTGTTTCCTAGTGAGGGCCTTTTAGTCACCTCTTGATAATGTGAGCTTATTTAAGGAAGAAAAGACTGGTGGACATCTCTTGCATCTAACAGTTGTTATCCTTGTCCACGCATTTATGTGTTACCTCAGGGATTTGGAGACTACCAAAAAAATCAATCCCTGCTCATTTATTCCCTTCTGATTGCATTTCTAATGATAGTTCTTCCAAATTTGTTCAATTCCCTTCTCTATATTAACACATTTACCTTTCTTTAGCAGTTACTATGAACTGTCATATTAAAGTGACTCAAACTATCTGACAAATTATCTCTATGTCAAATATTTTTTGCATTTTTACCAAATTTTTATATTTCTGTAAGATTTTGGAGAAAGAAATATCTCTTCTTGACAAGACTAATTGTCTACTTTTGCACAGAATTTCATCCCCTGCCTCCAATAAGACAGGGTTACATAGTACTATATTGTGTACACCAACGGATCTCTTACAAAATAATCATTCATTTGCCTTCCAGATCACTTAATATTATAGATATTTATCTTTTCCCTTTCATTACAGAACTTACTAAGATAACTTTTGAGTATATAAGGTATACTGCCTATTACACCTTACAGCAGTAACCTAGTCTTTCCTTAATGAATTTCCATCTGACTTGGATTCTCACTATTGTATTAAAGATTGTTTTTTAATTTCAGGGTTAGCAAACATCTCTTAATTACTCCTATTCTGTCTTCTTAGGCCTCATCTTCCTCAACCTCCTCACAATAGCAATATATGGAGCAGTTGATCTCTTCTCTTTTCTTGAATAGCTTTTGCTTCCGTAACACAATATATCTTCTAAACTTTCTTTCTACCTTTTAAAAATAATAGCTTTATTAAGGTGTCACTCATATGTCATATGAATGATTCTTAGTCAGTGGATTATGAATGGAAATTGTGCCTGCCATTCCACCACTGCTCAGTAGACACCTGCCATGCTATTTGCCACCTTGTTTTCCTTTTTGGTTTGATTTTGAATGTCTAAGCACCAAGTTTAAAGATGGCAGAAGTACTAGATGAAAGGAAGAATGGGAGTCTGAGTTCTAGAATCACTGATTGGAGGGGGTCTACTGGCATACAGGAATACTTGCTGGTACTTAATGTGTGCAAGACATACATGCATCGATGTGTAAGTCATTGTACACAACACTGAATAATATTAATATTTGCCAAATTAATTTTTGAGACACAATCTACTTAATTTTCTTTATTTGTGTAACTTGACGTTTTTATTTGCGACTCGTATTTAGTTTTTTGCAAATTGCCTAGTTAGGTCCTTGTTAATGTTTCTCTGAAGGTGTTCATCTTTTCCTTGTTGATTCTTTGCACTTTAAGGACATGACACATTATCCTGTCATATAGATTGCAGATACTTTTTTCTTAATTTTGCACTTTGTCATAATTTTTACTGCACAGACATTTGACAGTTTTACATAGAAAATTCCTTGATGGTTCTTCTTTACTGCTGCTATCTTTGGTGTAATTTCCAAACAGTTCTTTCTCACCCTGGAGTCACATTCCAGCACTTTCAGAAATTTTGTAAAAATGTCTAATTATTTAATCAATCTGTAATTTAATTTAGCATAAAATTATATTTTTCTCTAAAAGTCCAAAAGTCTTACTCATGGCAGGCATTTAATGAATATTTTTAAATTTAATTATTTCTTATAAATTTAGGGTTAGCTTAGATCATCAGTTCTTAAAGGCAATCCTTGGACCAGTATCATCAGTGGACTTACAAACTTGTTAGAAAAGCAAATTCTTGGGTCTCACCCCAGAACTATGGAAGGGCCCAGCAATCTGTGTCTAACAACCTGTCAGAGTGACTCTAATGTATTTTCAAGTTTGACAATCCCTGGAATAGATAATGAGTAAGGCTGCTTCCAGCCCAAATGTCTTAGGAATACTGCATATGTTGCCATGTTCACAAAGCCCACTTCTGCAGAAGCATGATTCATTCTGTATTTTCAGCAGTGTGAGGAACAGAAAAGAATATGTCAAGGCCAGCCCTACCGGGGCAAAATCACGATTGCAATGAGGGTCCCATCCTCTCATTGGGTCTCAACCTCTATTCTGTGTGCCTAGTCACACAAGGCTGCTTGTTTCCCTCAGATATCCTGACTTCTCAAGAAAGCTTCCTGAAGAACATCCAAGATTTTGCTGGGGCAGATTTCTCCTTCCCAAGCAGTACATTGAGATGAAGTCCTTTTCCAATCTTCTGATGATGAGGAGAGTTCCAGCCACCTCAGGACTCAGCTGTGTCAAGTGGCGACTCACATGAAGATTATGCAACTCTAAATGGCTAGGCAGATCTCTGGTCTGTCCCTGGGCATTCACATGATGCTCCTTACAGCTGTCTTTTGTCAGTCCTCTTCTCTTGTCCTTGGCAGTCCTGGACACGGTGCTTCAATTCTCTGGGTTAAGAGACCCTTAAGATCATAAGTTCCGGTGGTCTGAGAGATTGCAGAATCTATGCAAGCAGTCTTCATTTATATTCCTCTCATTATGCGTAACTTGAAAATACCTAACTTGAAAATATTATGCTTTTCTTTACCCTGAAAGGCCCACCAGGAAGAATTAAATAGACATTAGACTGCAAAGGGGATTTGCCCTTTAATAGCATAATATTTATTTTTTTCTACCTCGAGTTTTAGAGGGATCAATCTTTAGAAACAACCCTTAGTTTTAACCTCCTGCAGAGCATTTGGGAAGATATTTCAATGATAACCTGGGGGACTAGAATGGTGGCAGTGGGCGCTTGTCATATTTCTTCAAGAATGGGCTAAGGGACTTCTTATCATGCAGTGGAAAAAAAAAGTCTCATAGAACAGGTAGGTTGAGGGTTCAAGCTCTTGGGACGCAGGTCAAGCTGCTCCTAAGTACATATTTCTTTGATATCAGAACTGATATTAATGTCAAGGATGAAATGGTCTTACTAAATATGCTTTTGTGGAAGGGAATGGTGAGTGAGGTGTGGGTAACAGGCATGGGGATTCAAGGCAAAGAAATAAGAGAATGTCCCTTAATAACTTAGCCTGAGCTTCATTGTCTCTTTTGAGTGTGTGTGTGTGTGTGTGTGTGTGTGTGTGTTTTCATACATTGACAAATCCCAGGGTGCACTGTGGTTTACTGGGAGATCAAGCCCATTTCTTGGTGGCAGGACACTGCTGCAGAGCTGCTGGCCTTAGAGAATACTCTGACCTGGGAGGCAGGAAAGGCTATCTGCTTCCACACCCAGGTTCACATTTGGAGAGGAAGGTTCCCTTTAGACCCGGCCACACACTCATTGCTGCAGTTTCCAGCACTGTTAAGATTAAGGAACTGGGTTTGAGGGTGGGGTGGAGAGAGAGGAGGATAATTGGCAGGCAGAATATGCTGATCTTTTCACAGCTCCTCTTACTTCCTCTCTGCAGCGGCAGTTGGGTTTGCTCCTGTCTTCTCTCTTCTCCTCGCGGAGATGATGCAGGTTGTCTGCACTGGGTGTCAAAGCCACCTCACACAGACAGTGGTGTTCCTAGCCTTGACATCTCATCCCTCATCTTTCCTCGGATCTCATCAACCTACATGATCCACTCTGCCAACAGCTAATAGCAAAATGACTGCGGGAAAGGCAATGACAGCATTAGCTGCATAGCATTTATTTTATTTTATTTTCTCCGCATAAAATTCCAAACCTGAGCTGCAGGGGAGACAGAGGAGAGTGCACTGGAGTTAGGAAGCAGGTGAAACTCTCTGCAATCTGCCTATGCTCCTCCTCCAATACAATGCAATTCGGGTGTCTGGTAATGATTTAATGCCTCCTTTGAATATTTGCCCAGCAGCAGAGCAGAGTCGGTAGGGTGAGTCAGGAGGTGTATGCAGTTTCCCCAGGCTGAGAGACTCTACTTCCTTTTCCTGCATATTATTCCCAAGACCTTTTATAAATCCAGAGACAAAGCAGGGAGTTAGGTGCCTATGATCACCTGTACTCCTGCTGCTCTACTGTTCTCATTATCAAACTGGCATCCTACAACACCTGGTTACACAGGTCAGGACAGTACAAGGAGGACCAAGTAGGCACTCCTGTTGCTCCGCCCTCTAGGAACTTGTGGTTCAAGACAAATGCCCGGTTACAGAGAGACAGATGTTATTTCTGCATCCTTTTCTTCTCTGTTATAGGGCATACAGGTTGCATGTGGATGAGATGCGCAAACTTTATACTTGGGACTACACCTGGGATGTAGTCTATAGGATTCTTAGTTGTTGACTAGGTGTGACTTTGGGCAATTCTGATTCCTGATGTCTTTCTCTATAGTATGACCAAAAATGAGACCAGTGTTGCTTTAGGATTTACTGTTTTTTAACTAAGTGGGCCTTCAGTGAGCATCAAGTTCCTTTTGGTTTGCTGGCATTTTGGAAAGTGAAACTGATGATATGTTCATGAGCATCACATTTCTTATGAAGTGTGTGGATGCGGGAGTGCAGGATCCTGCGTGAATAGAAAGGAGTTAAGTTTTCAAAACCTATTATTCCATGTTAACAGTTCTCTCTTCTACCACCTCATTTGTATTCCTTCTGTTAGAACCAAGTTATGGAGGTAGTATAGAATACCTATTAACTTACCAACAAAATATAAAGTTATCTGGGTAGGTTAGCCTGAATACATTATCTCAATTAAACAAATTCTGCTCTGGGTGATTTGTAGCAATAGTGATCTTTTGTTTGATTCTCCTCAACTCAGGGTGGTAATAGTTGCTGTTTTCGCATTGCATGGAGAAGGTTCTGTATGGATACAATTTTCTTTTTCTAATGTTTAAAATGTTTTGTGGGTGGATTATAATTACATATAGTAGCAGGATTTATTGTTACATATTTGTTCATGCACACAACATAACAATATAATTTGTTCAATTTTAATTCCTGATACTTTTTTCTATTAACAAATATCATGTCTTTAAATATCAAATTCTTTGGTTCAGTTATGTATATAATAGCCTGAGTCCCTAATTTATTTGTTCAAGTATGCTAGGATCATCCATTCTGATTAATTGAAGATCACTCTTAGAATTAAATGATGATATAATTATTTATTGCTTAACCAGTTAGTATTGGCTATATTTTTACTGGATACAGTTCATACAGAATGATTAATAGGTGAGATGATTTTTTAAAATTTCAAATCTTGTAACTAATTACAGGATGAGGTTGTTTCCCCTGGTTATTTATTTTGTTTTATTTTCCTGAGCAGGAAAATGAGACTTTTGATGTTGTTCTTTTATTCCTGTCTATAGACTGTCATCAACCTGCTTCTTAAGCTTGTACAGCTCTTCATACTTTTCAAAGTTCTTTCATTTCTACTCCATGATACTCTATTTCTAGTTTTTATTTCCTTGCCTCCATATTGCCAACTACTCAAGGATGTGAAAGAAAAGTGGGGATAATTCTTTGGAATGTTTAGCATTTTTTCCTTCAAGAGTCTGAAGGTCTAGTGTACTATGAAGGCAGAGGACCATTTTTGGAAGAAGAGATTGAAGATGGAATTCACAGTCTTGGAATTCTTTCACATTCCAGAAGTGCAAAGTGTGTGTGTGTGTGTGTGTGTGTGTGTGTGTTTGTGCAGGGGGACTTCTTGATGATTTGAATCATATTTTACCTATTTGGGTTGTTAGCCTATTGATTCATGAGTTACGATAACACAGTTATAAGCAACTTGAGGTAAAAAAAAATCCTTTTAGATCTTTATACACTTCAAAATTTTTAGCATAGTTTAAGGAAATTGTAAGTACTTAGTGGATTCTTGCTAAATAATATCAGGAAGTACTTTCTGATTCTCACTGCCTAACTTTAGGTTGCCTGAAGTTGGCTCATGAGGACTTGTTCATTACGCCTCTCTATGGATAGTAAGGCAAATGCTTACTAGAAAGAAGGTCAATGAGATACAAACAGATTCAGTTTGGAATAAATGGACTCTGCCCTTTTTCTGATACTCAATGACTCCAAATTACTTTTAGCAATGAAAACTCATTATTTTTTTTTACAAAATGGGAAATTTGAAAATCTGCTATACAATATGTGAATTGCTCAAAAATAATATCCCATAGATTTTTTTTTTTAAACAAAAATGTCTTGAGACAGAGTTTATGCATGGTAACCTGGGGCCACTTGGGAGCTATTTCAATAATGAAGATCCTCCTAATCAGGGATGGGGTTGGGATAAAGTAGAACTGAGTGATATATATATATATATATATATATATATATATATCTCCAGGAAACATACTGTGACACTAGTATTTTGAGAATATTTGCTACAACCCTACCGTTGTTAACGTTATCACTTCTGTGGCTGACAGGTGCTGATAAGTTAGAGGCTGAGTGGAGGAGGCAGAGCATGTATATGAAAGTAAACACAACATCCCATTATCAAATACATGGTGTCTCTATGTGTTTGGCCAAAATCCCTTCTTGGAGCCAGAGATAGTCACAGAAATTGTGGTTCCTTTTGAATACACATCATTTATGGTTATTTTTTATTTGCTTCTTCATTATCTTTAAGGTCTTGGATAAGCCTGAGCATCTGGTGGGATTTACTGGAAACAATAGTCAGAGTGAACAAGGGATGTTACTAATTGGCTGTCTGGTTTTGGTGGCTTGGTAAAAGATGGCAATATCATTGGCATGTGATCCTTGGTTCCATCTGGCCTGGTGCTTTGTGACTGAGCATTGACACTGCTGACCACCACCTACATGGAGTCAACTTTTTGGGGATATTCTCATGACAGGCAAGGTACATGGGTTCTGCCCTTGTTTGAGCAAAGAGGGTGGTTTTTTGAGATTTGCGTGAAATGCTAAATTGTGACATGTGTATAAGTAAAAATACATGCTGGCAATGCTTATCTCCATAGTGGGAAAGTTTTATTTTACAATTTCTATAACTCAAAAGCCTGGTGAATTTTACTCTAAGTTTTAATTTATTGGTGTTCTACACCTGCTTGTAAAATGCTGACCCTCTGGGAAGTATACTTTGATGCCTATAGGCAGCTATAAACCAGAATTCATAATTTTCTAACTAGGTTCTGAAAATTAAGCCACTTAATAGAAAAGAGTCAACCTAAAAATTCTGTTTGAAAGATTCTAAGTCTTTTATCATACTATTTATTTTACTGAGATTATTTTCTACTAATTCTTATTTCTAAAATTTACTTGGTGTGCCAGATTCCATCAGATTATGGTCATTTCATATAAGCCTCCATCACATAGAAATGATGAAGCAATTCATAAATGTCAACAGTAAATTCATCCATTAAAATAGAAAAATGGACCCTTATTTCTAAACGTGGGCAATATTAATACATTTGGCCTCAAGAAATTCGTTTCTACGAGGACTCTATGGGTACCAACTGTTAACCCAGTTGTAAGCATATGGCTGAAAAGACTCCCACGAGTATACTTAAACATTTCTCAAGAGGTTTGAGTTTAGGTTAAGTGTTTTTAACACTCTCACACAAATAATAATAATAATAATAATAATAATAATAATAATAATAAAAAAATAAGGGAGGGCAGGAGAAAACTTGGAGGTGGTCTATGTTTATAATAAAGATTTTGCTTACCTTTTCATGGCTGTAGGGTTATGTCCAGACTCATCAAGTTGCGTATATTAAATCTGTGCAGCTTTCTGTATGTCAGTGATATGGGATTCAGGTATAGCAGGTCTTTGAGACCTTCTGGCAAGCCCCCTGTGGTTGGTTTGATTCTTTTAACTTTTCCTTTTACTTTCAAAATCAGAGCCTGGGGTTTTCCCTTCCCACCTTGGCTCTACTCCTGTACTTCTGACTTAAACTTACACTGAGACTTCCAGGGACCCTGTGCTAGTCTTTGAGCTCTTGCATAGGATGCCCTCTCTGATCCCTGAGGCCAGGTTTCCCAAGACAGCAGGTGACTTGACCTGAACTCTTTACCACTACTGCTTCACTTGACTAAACTTGGAGTTTGGATGTAATCTGTGCCCTAGTTTCATTCAGTTCCATGAGAGGCAGGACTGTTTACAGCAGTAGTCTAGCACTTTCAGAAGAAAATGTGGAAAGCAGAGGAGGGAGGTTCTGAAGGAATCTTACAGTGAAAGTGTCGGTACTGTTGATAATACCTCCATATTTTCTTCAGTTTTAGTATCTCCGGTGGTTTTACTTAAAGTAAATTACAGCTTCTTTCCTATTTTTCTTTTAGGATTTAATTTGTACAATGGGATAAGACAGTTTTCCTTTTTGTATTTTTTTCTTTTTTGAAAAGAATGGAATTGAAATAAAGAAAACAACACCAGAATTATTGTGAGGTAACCAGCGATTTGAACTTATGTGGCTTTGATTGGAGCCAGATTTGAAAGTGGGTGAGTCATCAAGTACTATGGGGCAAATCAAATGGGCCTTTTATTAATTTGGTTCATAAAAAAGAAAGTTAATCAGTCCCATACCTCAGGGAGAATCCACATAAACTCAGATTCAAATATGACTAATTAAAAGGAATTTCTAAGAGTAATTCAGCATAATGTCAAATTAAAAAGCAAATGCACCTGAGGTGTGAGAAGCAATAAGGGGACCTTAGAAGTTTTTCAGAAAAAGCTGTGGGTAGAAAGAGCCTTGGGAAATGAGCTGAAGGTCAGAGACCAGAATCAAGAAGAGACAGAGGAATTTTATTAGTCCCAAAGGCAAAGTCTCAAAGAAGACAAGGTCAAACAAAAAGCATAAGAAAATGACGTATTGAAAGTTCCATGTATTTTGTGTAGATGACTGAATGGAAGCCGCCTGCTGGACCTTATGTAAAGAAAAGGACTAGAAGCCACAGAGAGCCAGAAAGTAGGGGCAGCTAAAAAGGGAGCCAGGAGAACAATCATAGACTGAAAACCATGATGTGCTGGATTAAGTGACAATCTGGAAGGGATAGGAGAAAATAAAGTTAAGCATTGATTAAGCATCAATGTTAGTAGTTACAGAGGTTGAGGTTTGGCTGAACTTGCAGGTGAATCTTAAGAAATACAGAAGAGACATGGAAAATGAACACTGTGTATGCAAAGTGAATTTCCTTGTTCTGTTCTGTCCATACATGTGTTTTGCGTGTCTACTATGTATTGTAAACTATATTTGACATCCTGAGGGAATACAGAGGTGTAAATGAAGCATGTCTCTGGTTCTTAATTTACTCATTATGGTCAAGTATAGCCTGGAACCTAAGAGGAACTCAGGATGCACTTTTTAAGTGCATCTCTTGTGCACTTGTGTCTTGGTCACACTGGAGTGCTGGAATCAACGCATGTGCTCAGTGAAAGTTGTTCATTAGCATCCCTTCCCAGCTCCACAGGCAGTGACATTGTGTTGTAACCTTGAACTTGAACATGGTACAAGTATTTGTGTCATGGAAATTGACACACACTGCCTTACTCCAATTCTTCAACTCTTCTCACCACCGTATCAATTTAATCAATTAGTTAAATTCAACAAATATGAATTTAGCACTTGGCACATGTATATCCCTGTGCTGGGTGCTTGCTTATCTTTCTGCTCTCAAAAGCTGTTTTTTCTTTTGTAATTTAGGTGGCTTGGAGCATTACTTATTCAACCAGTGTCATATATTAGAGTGTTGATTTCTTTCCATTTTCTAGAAGAATAAAAATGCAAAACCAAGTTTGTGAGTTTTCTCTCTAGATTTGGAGTGTTGGCAATATGTCCTATGGGTGTACAAGGGGAGACCCTTCTGCTTGTCTACTGGAGACTCGGCTTCTGATAAGACTTACCTTAAAAAAGGGGGAGAAACAGTGACCTGGTGATGTTCTTCCGTTGGCTTTTCTGATGATGATACAGGCTGGAAATTAGGGGTGTGATTAAATAGGACATATGGTTGGCCCTTCTGAGTTTTCCTATGAAAAATGGAAGCCCTGAACATTTTTCTATCACTGGTAAGAGATAGAAAAGGTGTGCCTTCATATGTCTATGCAATTTGGGTCTCAGCTCCACCACTTCTCAGGTTAGAGATTCAGGGTCATTTTATGTCTGCAATTTTAAATACACTAATTCATAAGCATTGAGATTAGAGAGGGAATTACTGCAGTGCTCTGTTAATGCCAATTACCTCTGCAACTGCCAGAATGGAGTCAGATAGGAGTCCCCTGATGACTGATTAAAATATGGAGTCCTGAAAATTAAGTGTCTAGTGTTGAGTGCAGATGTAGCACAAAGATGTGTCTGGATGGACTCAGATTGAATGCTAATATTGGGAAAACTTGCTAGGAATAATAGAATAGTCATATTCCCCCAGCAGGAGTGAAAAAAGAAAGAACTTCACACTTCTGGGGAGTGCTAAAGTCAGGAAAATTGGGATTAAAATCTTTTATGATGAGCATTTAAGCCTTTAAGCTTAATAATGAGGGGGCAGAAGTTGAAATAGCAGAACTAAGGATAACATAAAAATTGATATGATGGTTCCCCTTTAGTTTAATTTTACCATTTGAATTGTGCTTTTCAAGCAGTGTTACATATGGCTTAAAATTTTCTTATGGGAGAAAAATGACTTTTCTGCAAAGAACTCATTTCATTTTGGGCAATACTTCTGTCTCCAGGTACCCTCCAGAATTTAAACAATGACCTCTTTTTGAGGCATAAAATTGGAAAAGATTTCAAGAGATTAGAAAGTGATTGGTTTAATGGAACTGATACCAGACTTGATGACTTCAAAAGATTCAAAATTCATTTTAATTAATGGAAAAGTCAACATATGGGTAGCATTGAGGAATGGAATAAATAGGCAGAAAAGGCATTTTTGAATTGTCATTCATTTAAACTCACTCAAAGTCCCTAAATATGGGAAACACATTTTCTTAGAAGGGTATGATGATTTCACATGCATTTATTTATTTTTAAAAATAAAATTGTAGTTTTAGTTATTTTTCCTAAATTTAAATTAAATTTATTTTTAAAATGATAAAATGTTAAAATTGTACCTTATGATATTTTGGTATGTGTCTATGCTAAATAATGTTTAAAACAGGCTAAACATATCTATTTCCTCATTTATCATTTCTTTGTGGCAAAAACATTCAAAATTCTTTTTTTTTAGCTGTTTGAAATACACATTTCATAATTCTTTATAGTCATGTTACTGGACAAAATAGCACACTGGAACTTCTTACTCCTATTATTTTATTGATCAACCTTTCCCTATCCTTATTTCTCCCCCTCTTCTCACTTGCCTCGGGTAACCACTAATCTATTTTTAACTTATATGAGATCAGCTATTTTAGATTCCATAAGAGTGAACTCATGCAGTACCTGTTTTTCTGTGCTTTATTTATTTCACTTAACATAATGATATCTAGTTCCATCCATGTTTCCATAAATGACAGGACTTCATTCTTTTTTATGGCTAAATATTAGTCTACTGTGTATACCACACTTCATTCATTCATCACTTGATGGACACTTAGGTTGTACCTGTTTCTTGCCTATTAGGAATAGTGCTTCAATAAACATGGGTGCTGATGTCTCTTCAACATTTTGATTGAATTTCCATTGGCTAAGTACCCAGTAGTGGGATTTCTAGATCATATATAGATCTATTTTTAATTTTGGGGGGGAGCTTCCATACTATTTTCTGTAGCTAGCTTACATTTCCTCCAACAGTATGCAAAATTTCTTTTTTTCCACATCCTTACTCAAAACACATCCTTTGTGTTTTTGATAAGAATCATTCTTCCTAAAGTGAGGTGATATCTCATGTAGTTTTAACTTGCATTTCTCTTATAGTCAGTATTGTTGAACACCTTTTCATATACCTGTTGGTTATTTGCATGTCTTCTTTCTAGAAATGTCTATTTAGGCCTACTGTGCATTTTTAAACTGGACTATTTGCCCTCCTTCCCAGCTGTTGAATTTTATATACTCTGTGTATTAACCCTATGTCAGATGTATACTTTGCAAATAGTTTTTTCCCACTCTACAGGTTGTCTCTTTACTTTGATGATTGTTTCCTTTGTTATGCAAAACTTTTCTAGATGTAAATCCAAGTCAGTTTTTGCTTTTGTTTCCTGTACTTTTGGAGTCTTGTCCAAAAAATCTTTGCCCATTGCAAAGTCCTGAAGCATTTCCTGTGTTTTCTTCTGTTTATTTCATTATTCCAGGTTTTGCATTTAGGTCTTTAGCCCATTTTGAGTTCATTTTTGTAACTGGTGATTGATTAGGGTCTAGTTTCATTCTCTACATGTGAAAATCCAGTTTTATCCACACCATTTATTAAAAAGATTGTCTTTTCTCCCATGTGTCTTCTTAGCATTTTTGGTTGAAAATCAGTTGACTGTAGATGAATGAGCTTAATTCTAGACTCTCTGTTCTCTTCTATTGGTTTTTGTGTCTGTTTTCACATCTCTATCATGCTGTTTAGGTCACTGCTGATTTATAGTGTATTTTGAAGGCAGGTAGTACAATGCTTCCTGCTTCCTTACTTTTGCTTAAGATTGCTTTTTTTGTTTGTTTGGTTTTTGGTGGTTTTATACAAATTCTGGTATTGGTTTTCAGTTTTTAGTTCAGTGAAAAATGTCATTGGTATTTGATAAGGATTACATTGAATCTGTAGATCTATTTGGGTAGTATGTGTATTTTAGTGGTACAGTTACTTCTAATGCATGAATGAGGGGTGTCTTTCCATTTTTTTTGGTATCATCTTCAATTTATTTCAGCAATATTTTATAATCTTTATTGTAGAAAATTTTCATCTCTTTGGTTAAATTTATTTCTAGTTATTGAATTTTACTTTTAGCTCTATTATTAATAGTATTGCTTTCTCGATTTCTATTTCATAGAATTTGCTATTCTTGTATAGCAGTGCTAATGCTTTTTGAATGTTGACTTTGTACCTACTAACTTTGTGGAATTCATTTATTGGTTCTAATGGTTTTCTGGTGGGATCTTTGGTGTTTCAAAATTGTGTTTTATGTTTAAAATTAGAAAGTTAAAACTAAAAACAAAAATAGTCAAAACTTTCTCAGGAGAAACAGTTTTTAGAAATAAATGTGTATCTGTGTGTGTGCATGTGTGTGTATAGGTGTACCAATGTAAAGACATATAGTTAAATGCATTTAATTTTTGAATTAATAAAACAACTTTATTTTAAATATATATAGCATTTTTTCAGAACCATATGTGTCTTTGTATATATGTATACATTTATATATAGAAAATTCAGAAAATTTTGAGGTTCCTCTAAGAAGACTACGATAATGTAAAATTAACTGTTGACCTGAACTCATAAGAAAGAAAATAAATTGTTGGTCACTAGTAACATACACAGGCTTACAAAATCTGGGACTTGAAGAATGGAATTTAATTCTTTACTGGGAGCTCTATTGTTTTACATTCCTAATATGAGAATAAGTCATCCAGTTTCTCTGCCTCCATTTCATCAGTGGTAGAACTATGTTTCTTATTTTAGAGCATCGTGAATCTCATTGTGTGGTTTTAATTTGCATTTATCTGATAATGATAAATGATATTAAAAGTTTTTTCATGTGCTTGTCAGCTCCATATCATCTTCAGGGGAATAATTGTTTATTTATTTTGCCCATTGTCAGATTGGTTTATTTATTTATATTTTTAATGTAATTATGAGAGATCTTTATACATTCCAGATGTGAATCCTTTATTAGATACGTAGTTACCAAATATATTTTCATAATCTGTAGTTTGTCTTTTTATTTTCCGAACAGAGATTTTTATGTAACAAAAGTTTTTAATTTTGAAGAAGTCCAATTTTCTTAAATTTTGGTGTCCAGATTCCAAAAAGTTGTTTTTTCTATTTTTTTTCATTTTAAAACAATTTTTCATAGTTAAATTTAAATCTATAAGTTTTTTGAGTTTAACTTTATATAAAATGCGAAGCTTAGGTCGCAGTGGTTCAATTTCCCCTCCCAACCCCCTGCCCCACCATGGACATTAAAAAGCTCTAGTGCCATTTGTTGCATTGGTTTGGAACCCTTGTCAAAAAAATTAGTTGGGCATGTTTGTGTGGGTCTATTTTCTTGGTTTCTTATTCTTATTCTATTGATCTGTGCTTATCAGTCTGTCAGTACCATTCAGTCTTGACTCTAGCTATATTGTAAGACTTAACAGTATGTGAGCATTTCCTTCCACTCACCTCATTATTTTGCAAAATTATTTTTAGCTTTTCTAGGTCTTCTGCCTTTCCATATAAAATTCAGAATAAGTTTGTCCATCATATAAAAATTTTGCTGGAATTTTGATAGGAATCGCATTAAACCTATAGATCAATTTGGGAAGATTTGATATCTTTACTATTTGGAGTCTTCCAATCAATTAACACAGTATATGTCTTTCCATTTATTGAAATCTTTTTTGATTATTTTCAGCAGTGTTTTTGAATTTTCAGCATGTAGATCATGTGCTTGTTTTGTTAGATTATATTTAAGTATGCCATTTCATTTGTAACACTAAAAAAGGTATTATGATTTTATGTTTCCACTTCATCATTGTTTGTATATAAAATTCAATTGATTTTTGTGTGTTCATTCGGTATTCAGAAACCTTGATAAAATCATTTAGATTCAAGAGGGTTTTTGTTCATTTTTAGACTGCTCATATTTTCTATATAGGCCATCATATCATCTGCAAATAGGAACAGCTTTATTTTTTTCCAATACATATGCCTTTTATTTTTAATTTGATCCCATTTTAACCTTATATGCTAGAAATATCAGTAATATATTGAGTCAGAGCAGTGAGAACAGACTTTTTTTGGTTCATTAGGTATGATGTTAATTGTAGGGACTTTTGTTTTAATACAATCTTTTATCAAAGAGGGGAATAGATGAAATTCCCCTCTATTTCTAGTCTCTTGAGAGGTTTTCTTTTCTTTTAAAAATCATCAATACGTATTGGTTTTTGAAAAATGATTAATTCTTTTTTTAGCCTGTTGATATGATGGGTTAAACTGATTTTTTAAAGTTGAACAAGCTATGTATGCCTTGGATAAATCTCATTTGGTCATGAAGCATGATACTCTTTTTAGATGTGTGCATTTGATTTGCTAATATTTTGTTGTGAGATTTTGTGTCTAAATTCAGGCAAATATAATCTGCAGTGTTCTTATTTTGTACTAAGTTTGTCTCATTTTGTTACTAAATAATAGTGAAATTGCTAAATTATTTGGAAAGTGTTCTCATATTTTCTGGAAGAAATTGCATAAAATTTGTGTTTATCTATCCCTATCTGTCTATCTATCCATCTATCTATCTATGGATCTATTTTTCTATCATCTATCCATTTTCAGCACTAGAGACTGAATCCTGGGGTCCTCTATCACTGAGATACATCCTTAGCCCTTTTTAATTTTGAGATGCAATGATAGAGGAGGGCTCCCTAAATTTCTGAGACTAGGCTCTAACTTGCAATCTTCCTGCCTCAGCCTCCTGAGTTGCCAGGATTATATAGGCCTGCAGCACTGTGACCAGCTGGTGTTTTTTAAACATTTGGTAGAATTTTGCAATGAAACCATCTGGGCCTGGAAATACATCTTTTTGGAGAATTTTACTTTGAATTAAATTTCTTTAATGGTTATTGGATTATTTGGATCATCTATGATATTTTTCTATTTAAATATTCATTTAATAAGTACTTGTGTTTCCTGTCTGGTAGGTTAGCAGACTACAAATATATATAAAACATGGTAACTGGGCTGAGAGAATTAACAGATTTATAAATATAATCATAAGCCAGTGCAGGGACTTCCCTAATGAAAGTACAAGCAAGGTGCTATATTATACAAACAATAGAGCAATAGCAGTTGAGGATAGCCAAGTAAACCCTGAAGAGGAAGTCATATCTAAGATAGTTCTGGAAAGACAATGGGAGCTTTTCTGATTTTTAAGGAATTTTTCCATTTCTTTTCCATTTCTGAATTCATCAGTTGTTCACAGTATTCTTTTATCTTTTAATGATTGATGGATCTTTAGTGATATGCTATTTAATTTTTGATATTAGTGACCTGTGCTTTCTTTCTTTTTATCTTTAGTAGACTTTCTAAAGATTTTCTAATTTTATGAAGAAATATCTTTTTATTTCATTGATTATTTGCTATAGTTTTCCTATTTTTCATTCCATTAATTTCCTTCCTAATACTTGATTTGGGTCTATTTTGGTCTTCTTTTTCAAATTTCTTGAGATGGGACCATAAATTATTAATTTGAAACTTTTCCTCTTTTTAAATCTAGTCATTTAGTGCTATATATTTACCTCCAGGCATTGCTTTAGCTGCATCCTGTGCATTTTGATATGTTGTTTTCTTCTTTTATTAATTTTTATGTTCTTTTGAGATTTCTTCTTGAAGTAACTACTGGTATGCTGGGGCTTAAATCTACTAGTTTATTATTTGTTTTTTTTGTTGGTTTGTTCCATTTTTATTCCTTTGATTACTCCCCTCACCTGTTTGTAGGTTACTTGAACAATTTTTAGACTTGTATTTTTTATCATGATTTAGGTATGTCTTTTGGTATAATTATTTCAGCAGCTACTATATGTACTACTATATATATCTATATCTATATATCTATCATACTTGATGTATCAATCTACTGGTATCAACATTTTACTACCTCAAATGAAATGTGAGAAACCTTGCTTCAGTTTAGAGAAACCTTGTCTTCTCTTCCTAAAAAAAATCAATATTTTGAAATTTACATGAACTATCACTATCTTTAGTCATCTTATTATACATAGCACAACAACTATAACTTAGTACTCATTGCTCAAATTCTTTCTTTCCCCAGCTACAGGTAACCACCATTCTTTTGCAAGATCAATTTTTTTAGAGTACACATTTGACTGAGATTGAATAGTATATCAGATTAAAAATAAATTTAAATTTAAAAAGAATTAACAAATTGGCAAAAGAAAAATATAAATATCCTATACACATTTCCTTTACTTACATTGAAGACCAAATTAGATGATGTTATAATTTATGTCTCAATTGTCAAATGTAAGTTTTAAAATTTATGAGTAAAGGGAGGAAATATGACTGATTAGAAGAAGGGAGCACTTTCCAATTGCGCCACAGCTCAAGATTCAAACAGCATGAGTATTACCTTTTTTTTTTTTTTTGGTACCAGGGATTGAACTCAGGGGCACTCAACCACTGAGCCACATTCCCCGTCATACTTTGTATTTTATTTAGAGACAGGGTCTCGCTGAGTTGCTTAGCACCTCCCTTTTGCTGAGATTGGTTTGGATCTCAAGACCCTCCTGCCTCAGCCTCCCAAGGCAGCTGGGATTACAGGCGTGCACCTCCGTACCCAGCAGTATTACTTCTTAATAAGGTGACCACCTGAGGGAATTCACTAAATTCAAAATTGGACAATAAGATAAACATAGACACACAGAAATTGAGAAGTTTGACAAATAACAAGAAATATGTTAGAGCTACACCAGCTCTGCTGGCAGTGGCAGTAGCATTAGTGCCAACAGTTCATTGCAGAAGGGAGGGATAACAGGCCGAGTGGCATGACAGAACCTGTAAACAGAGAGAGAGGCTGATCTTAACTGAACAAGAGATAGTGGTGCAAGGTGATGATTGAAAAGTGCTCAGAATCTCTCGAAACATGAGCAGGGGGCTGTGACAGGAACTATTTGCAAGGGACCAAATGACAGCTTTCAATGGAAAGAGCTTGAGAGTTCATAAAAAGCATTGCCAGCTGTTTTAGCAAATGCCTGACATGGGGTCCTGAGTGACCCAGGCCCACCATAACTGAAACAGGCACAGAGAAGATCATGCCAAGGGATCCAGGCTGGGGAAACTGAGGGGAGAGAGGTTTGTGTTTTCTTTGTCTCTGGCGGTCATGCAAGCAGCTGGGGAGAGACCAGAAACTGGTCAGACAAGTGTGTCTGCCCTCTAGGTCTGACCCTGGAAAATCCACATTCATAGTGGTAGAAAATGTGAGACCCGAAGAGGGCTAGATCCCACACTCTAAGAGTGGGATTTTGGGGGGGTCCCCGAGATCAAGACATCCAGCAAATATTGACATTTGTCCAGCAACAGGGGATCTAATCTCAAATACCTCCCCCCAAAGTTTCAAAAGACGGTCTAAACTAAACCCCAGTCACTGGAACTTTGCATTTAGAATTCTGCAACAGCTCTGCAGTGAGTGCATTGACCTAATAAGTCCAGACAAAATGTGAATTTTCAGTGCTCCTACCTTACACTGTGAGATGGGAAATTAAAAACTACTACAACCAGCTTTGGTTCCAGACCACACCAGGGACAGCCTGGTGAGAAACACAAAGAGGTGAGATTTAACAACCCCAGCCCTTGGTCCATGGGGTACACAGCCCAAGAAAGAAATGCAAAGAAGGGAACAACAGTATAGGCAGTGAGCATTCATCCTTATCAACAGTTTTGAGCATCTCAGCAGAAACAAGCCCTTCATTTTTCATTAAAGATTTATTTGTTTGCTTTTTTACTTTTTCCATTGTGTGTGTGTGTGTGTGTGTGTGCGCGCACTTGCACATGGACGCGTAGGTGTTCTTGCTGCACTGATTGTCTTGAAAAAAAACCTATCTATATCCATAAAATGTTTCTTTTGTTTTCATCATTTATTTTCCTCAGTCATTTTGTTAAAAATTTAGCCTTGTTTTGAATTTGGAGGAGTAGAATTTGTTGTGGGTTTGGTTTGGTTGGTTTTTTGTTTGTTCTTATCTTTGGTTTTGTTCCTTTTATTATTCTGTCTTTACTTTCTTCCTCCTCCAAGAACCAAATCCTCTGGTTCCTTCTTCCTTCTCTCTTTATTTCTTACATTTACATTTAGTTTATTTTTACTCCTTTTTCACTAGCTACCTCTCTCCAGTTTCCCCTCTTTTCACGTCTTAAATATTTCAAATTTTCTCTTGCTTTCCTCCCACATTTTCCCTTCACTTAAGGAAACATAATTTTGCTATTAGAACTCTTCAGTTTGTGTAATTTCTCCCCTACCATTAATATTCTTGTGGTTATTTATACAGAGGATGACACATTGACACTTGCTGTCTAATGCTAGATATAGTTCATGGATATTTTTTCCTATTGATGATGTTAAATGCTGACACCACCATTTCTCTTTGTGTGGGAATTAGTGTAATAGGTATCATACTAGGTGCCAGATATTTATTTTAAGGCTGTATGTTGGTTGCTACCATTATTGTTATTTCTTGCTTCCTATTTTTCCAAGACGGGCTAAGAAGTGATTGGGACATCACAAGTTCGCAGGGTAGAGCTCCTACTACACTTGGAACTCAATGAATTGACTGTAAGACATTGTTCCACGCATGAATTAGCCCCACTTGAGCTCCAAGGGTACTTCATCACAGAATAGGAGAGATAAAAACCCCTAATCAGTGACCAGGGCCCAAGTAAGAACAGTGTCCAAGTAGGAACAGTGAAAGGGGGACCTCAGGTCCCACTCCTAGACATCTACTCATATAGCGAAAACAGAGAAGTCCTTAGATGATAGCTCAGAGGAACCCATAGTATGGTAGAAGCTCTCCAATAGTGAATTAAATTAGCAGTTCTAATTTAATAGCAGAATTGGAGGTTGAAGTTAACACTTGGATTATACTGAACCTAGGTTGGTAAAACTGAAAGATACCAACAACATTGGACTTACAGTTAAAGAGATAACTACATACTAAAGGACACACACATAAAAGAGGAACATAAATCCATCTCAAAAGATGCACAGGTTCAAGACCTCTGAAAACAGAATGAAACAGACTAACAAATCTCCCCCCAAAATTTACAACTCCCCAACTAAGGAATCCATAGATATGGAAGTGGATGAAATTCCAGAGAAAGTCTATAAAAACTGATTATTAAAAATGTTTAGTGAAGTAAAATAACAAAAAGAATGCATTAAGAGAGCAATGTGGGAGGCAAAAGACCATTTCAACAAAGAAAGAGACGCTGAAAATAAACTTATTATAACTCAGGGAAATGGAAGGCATGATGAATCAAATGAAAAATTCACTGAAGGAATCACCAATTAGATTGTGTAGAAAATAGAACATGAGCCCTCAAAGACAGAACTTCATGTTTTGAAGACAGGGTATATGAACTTAAATACTCAGTATGCAATATAGGGAAAATAAGATCCTGATTAGAATAAAAATGATGAACTCCTGGACAACATCAATAGACCAAATTTGAGAGTTATTGAGATAGAAGAGAGCAGGATAATGGCATTAACAACCTTTTCAGTGAAATAATAGAAGCATTTCCAAACCTTAGAAATGAGAGAGATTCCACATACAGGAGGCATATAAGACCCCAAACAGACAAAACAACAACCACAACAAACAAAACAAAACAAAAACCAAAAACCAAAAAAAACCCAAAAAAACAAAAAAAAGCAAAGAAACAAAACAACAAAGCAAAACAAACAAAAAACCAACCAACCAAACAAAAGAGAAACCTCTCCAAGATGCATAATCAAAATGCCTAACTAGAGAATAAGAAAAGAATTAAAAACTGCAAGAGAAAACTGTCACATTTAGAGGCAAATCAATAGGGCTCACTTCTGACTTCTTAACTTAAACCCTAAAAACAAGAAGGGCTTAGAATGAGATATTCCAAGCACTGAAAGAAAACAATTGCCAGTCAAGATGGCTTTATGCAGCAAAGCTACACTTCAGAAATGAAGAACAAATAAAAACATTCCCCAATAAAGATAACTAAAAGAATTCATGACCACTAAGTCAACACTACAAAAATTACATAAAGATATACCACACACAGAAGAATTCAGAAACAAACCCCGAATCTGCCACATGGATGAAAATCTCTAGAAAAATAATTACCTAAATGAAAATTAAGACCAAATTAAATACAGTGCAGAAATCAAATTGGCAGGAAATAACAAATATCTATCCATAATAACATTAAATATAAATAGCCTAATTTCTCCAATTAAAGATATAGATAGACATTAAATCTCTGATGGACCCCAATACAATAATGCTGAGCGATTTCAACACACCACTTTCACCAACAGACATGTTACCAGACATTAAAGTCAATAAAGATACTTCTGACCTAAAAAATACAACATATCAAATGAACCTAACAGACATCTATAGAATATTTCACCACAAATCCATTGAATTCACTTTATTCTCAGCACCTCATGAAACCTTTTCCAAAATACACCACGTTCTATGTCACAATGTTGTCTTAGAAAATACAAAAAAATTTCGTAGAATCCTTTGCATTTTATCATATAACACTGGAATGAAATTAGAAATCAACAGCAAGAAAAATTATAAAAACCTAATAAACACATGGAAACACTCTTTTATGGAAACAACACTCTTTTATGTATTTTATTTATATGAGGAATGGATCAAGAAGAAATGAGAGAATAAATTAAGAATTCTTAGAAACATGTGAGAACATAGATAAAACTCATCAGGGAACTCTGGGACAGTATGAAGGCAGTTTTAAGAGGAAAGTTTCTAGCATTCAGTGTCTAGATTTCAAAGAAAAGACACCATATATTCTAAAGATACACTTAAAGACTCTAGAAGAGGAAAAACAAACTAATTCCAAAATCAGTTTGTTTTAGTCAGCTATTTTGCTACTGTGACTAAAAGAATCTGATCAGCACAATTATAGAGGAGGAAAAGTTTGTTTGAGGGATCATGGCTTCATAGTCTTAGTCCATGGAAGGCTGGCTCCATTCCTCAGGATCGAGATGAGGCTGAACAAACATGGCAGGAGAGGGTGGCAGAGGGAAGCAGCTCACATTACAGTGATCAGAAAGCAGAGAAAGACTCCACTCTTCAGATATAAAATATATACCCCAAGCCACACCCCAATTCCAATCTCCTCCAGCCACACCCTCTGACTTTAGTTACCACTCAGTTAATCCCTATCAGGGGATTAAATCACTGATTGGGTTAAGACCCTTCCAACCCCATCATTTCGCCTCTGAACCTTCTTGCATTGTCTCACAAATGAGTTTGGGGGAGACACCTCATATCCAAACCATTAATAATTTTAAGAACAGAGCTGAAATTAATGAAATTGAGAATAAAAAATACAAAGGATCAATGCACCAAAGAGCTGCTTCTTTGAAAAGATAAACAGGATTGACAAACCCTTAGCCAAACTAGCCAAAGTAAAGAGAGAGAGGTTTCAAATCAAAAAAATTAAAGATAAAAAGGAGGTATCATCACAGATACTTCTGAAATCCAAAGAATCATTAGAAACTTTTGAAAATTTATACTCCAATAAACTGGAAAATCTGAAGGAACACAACACAAAATGTACCATCTTTACCATTTTCAGTGCACGTTCAGAAATGTTAAATTTATTCAAATTGTTGTGCAATCTCTGGAATTTTTCATCTTGCAAAAGTAAAACTCTGTACCTATAAAAACCAGTCTTCATTCCTCACTGTTATTGGATAAATTGTGTAGCTCAAAAATTCACTCGTTGAGGGTCTACATCTTAGAATCTTGTAGTTAAAGATGGTATCTTTAAAAGATATGTCTAAATGAAAATGAAACCGTTAGGGTGTACTCTAATCCAATTTGGTGTCTTTGTAAGAAGAGGCATTTTGAATACATAAAGAAACACCAGGAACGCAGGCACACACAGAGTTTAAGGCCATGTGAGAAGACAGCCAGAAAGTAGGAGATAGGCTTCAGAAGAAATCAAACCTCTGGCCCCTTATTCTTTAACTTCTACCCTCCAGAAGTGTGAGAAAATAAATTTCTGGTATAGATCTGTGACATTTTGCCAAGGCAGCTGTAGTGAACTAACATGCCCCTCCATTTGGTCCCTGGAAACCACCATTTAACTTTCTACCTCTATGAATTTTAAGTACTTTAAATAACTCATACACTTGAAATCAGTATTTGTCTTGTTGTGTCTCATTTATTTCACTTAGCAGAATGTCCTCAAGTTTCATCCATGTTGTAATGTGTGCCAGATCTTTATTCCTTCTTAAGGCTAAATAATATTCTATTGAATGTACATACCAAACATTGATTATCCATTTAACCATTGATGAACATTTGTATTGCTTCCCTTTTTTGGTTACTGTAATAGTGCTATGTACTTACATATCTTTGAGACTTGCCTTCAATTCTTCCGGAGAATATGAAGTTGCTGGAACTTATGGCAATTATATTTTTAATTTTGGGGGAGGAGATGAGCCCAGAAGCACTTTATTTTTATTTATTTATTCATTTTTAAAAATATTTTTAGTTGTATATGGGCACAGTACCTTTATTTAATTTTTTTAATTTTATGTGATGCTGAGGATTGAACCCAATGCCTCACATGTGCTAGGCAAGTGCTCTACCACTGAGTCACAACCCCAGACCAAGCACTTTACCACTGAGCTACATCCCCATAAATTTTTATTTTTTATTTTGAGACAGAGTTTTGCTAACTTGCTGAGATTGGACTTGAGCTTGTAATCCTTCTGCCTCAGCCTTTTGAGTCACAGGAATTTGCAAGTATGTGCCACATCCCCTGGATTATATTTTAACTAAAAGTATAGACCTTAGGTTCCCAGAAAAATTAATCAAGGAGTACAGTGATTCTGCACATACTCTTACTCCCTGTATGCACAGTATCCCCCACTACCAACATCTTGCATCAGGGTAGTATATTTGCTATAATTAATGAATCTACCTTGACACATCGTTATCACCATAAGTCCATAGTATAAATTATGCATGGTGTTGTATGTTCTGTGGGTTTTGGAATTAATGGGATATATTTACTGGTACAATATGGATGGAGTAGGTTCACTGTTTCAGTAATCTTTTGATCTACCAATTGGTCCACCCTCCCTTCAAACTTATATTTTTCTTGTATCACCTTTTCTAGAATATCATACAGTTGGAATCCTACAGTATATTGACTTTTCAGATAGGCTTCTTTTATTTTATAGTAAACATTTGCATTTCATGTGTTTTCATGGCTTTATAGCTCATATTTTTTGTGTTAAATA